>JAXGGA010006263.1:0-71154 GCA_038373865.1 Uloborus plumipes
CTACGGGGAATTTAAGTTGAATGTTGATCCTGAACTTAAAGTCGGATTTCCTTCAAACTAACTTTGTAAGAAAATGGTTTTGATAAATAATGTTTGTAAAGTACTTTTCTGAGTAATCTTCTGTGAGGACTCTGATTCCGACTCCGACTCCGCGAAGATGGCGGAAATGCAGGCTCAGAAAAAAAATGACTGAACGTGCAGACGACTTTTTGTTTATTTATTCATTTGTTTTATTTTATTTATTATTATTTTTTTTTTGCAGACGATTTTTTTTGTAACAAAAATTTTTCATTCACCAGAACATTTTATTCTTTATTTATATTTAACAACTGGCAATGGATTAAAACAATTTATTAACGGACGAGTTTTTTTTTTCTTTTTTTTTCTTTCTTTGATAAAATGTGTTTTGATGCTCTTTGTACTTTTATTTATTTATTTATATATTTTATTATTGTTATTATTATTATTATTATTATTTGTTTTTTTTTTTTTTGAAAACGATGGAGGATTTTTTCTACGGAGGAACTGTAACAGTTACGCTCTTTAAAAGGTGCGACAAAACTTTATTTTTTCTTTTATTTACTTTTTACGTGTCCATTTCATCTGATGAGAGGGGTATATTTTGCTTTTCGAAATCAGCTCTAAGTGCTAAAAAGGTATGTTTGACATAATTTTCAGTCTCAGATAATCAAGAGAATAATGATCAGATGCGAGAATGCCGATGTCGATGTACGGGAAAGTAGGCTCCTTTAGTTTTTGACAGAACTTCTTGTTAAAAATGTTTTTGTTTCTGTTTGACTTTTTTTTGGACCTGGAGATAATTTTTGTTACATCAAATCACTTTTAATGCTTTTTTCATTTTTTTTTTCTTCTTCTTAACGGGAAAGTAGACTAAAAAGGCAACAGATAAATAATAATACTAAGTCATACTTAAAATGTATGAACAGAAATGTTTGCATGTTCGTTTAAAGCTGCGACACTTAGATAACTTATTTTATTGATAAATAAATTACCATGAAAAAAAAAGTCAGCTTGCACCTTTTTTTTTTTTTTTGCTGCTTGTTCCCACAGTTTGATTTTTTATTTTGGTGAATCTTGCATCAAAATGGCAATTTTTTTTTGCTTCAGTCGCGCTAAAATTGTAATTTTCCTGCTTCAGCCGGCTCTAAGACGGTGTTTTTTTTCCCTCCAGTATGCTCCAAAATAATTATTTTTCTACTCCAAAACAGAATTTTAGCTGCTCCGATATTGTATCCATCGTATCCCACCCCTGATGTAGTTTAAATAAAATAGACTTGAGTAATGACAAAATGACAGCAAGTTATAGAGGTCGTCGACATATTTACAATTGTAATCTTTTAATTAAAATTTCTCATAGATTGTCATAGAACAGAAAATGGAGAAAAATGCGTAAGCAGGCGAACTATACTTCTAATAGAAAGATACGGTAAAAGAGATTGGGTGGGGGGGGGGGGGGTTAAAAACTTGCAATGAAAAGGTACCCTAGCATTTAAAAGTGCAAAGGTAAAATGCTATGAGTTCAAGCGAGATATAGTAAATAATACACAAATTATCAGTATCGTACTGCAAGATGGCAATGGCACACATTCAATATTATAATTCTGCAGGAAACTAATAGGTAAAATCTGAAACAGCATAATCCTCCAATAGCGGACACCTCCCAATAACGGAAAAAACTTCTGGTTCCGTTATTCGGAGGTTTTACTGTAATTCTAAAATTCGCATCAAAGCGATCACTCGGAAAGTGTCTGCTGTGTTGTGAAAATTTTGGTATCTGCCCGATTCGGAAAATTCCAAAACTTAGAACTGTGTTAGTCCCGTTTGCTGCCCGATTTCAAGCCGCATGCTGAACATACTTTTTATTGTGAAGTAAAAAGTAGAGAAAATAGAATTCCCTCTTAAGAAAACTTAAAAAAAAAAAAACATCGGCCTTGCATTGGCATTTTGATATTTTTGAGGCCAATGGGCCGATGTTTTTCCATTTTGGGATCGGCGGCCGATGCCGATGGCCGATGGAAAAAATTTCGCCCATCGGCGCCGATGCATCGGTCGAGCCTTAATATATATATATATATATATATATATAGATGTATTTAAAAAAGTATCTTTCGCATTGCTTTTTATTTAACAAAATGAGCTTTTGCAATTTCTCTTGATAAGATAGTTGATGAAACATAATATCAGTACCTCAGAACCAGACTCACGTAAGTCCATTTTCGTCATTTTTGGATCAATCGTCAAGGGAAAAACGATTGTCGGATACATGCAAAGGATGGGACTCGTGCTCTTTTCACGCTGCAAAATAATTGTGAAGGAATTCGTTTTATAGAATACTGTTTTAATGAGTCGATGTGGAATAAGATTCTACATACAATGAAGCAAAAAAGTGAAAATGGCCATTTTTGGACTTACGTCGTTCTGGTTCTGAGGTACAGATATAAGATTCAAAATATCCTATTTTTTCTCTTTCAGAGCTGATGGCTATTCTCACATTAAAGATGCAGTTGGAGCTTTGCATCGCAGATGATATTTGAATTTTAGATCTGAAATTAGTATTTAATTACACATTTTAAATAATTTACTTGGCAAAGGAGACTCTGCCTTAGGTTAAAAAAACTTTGTTAAAGCAGTTTCATGCTGAAAATCCAAGGCGTGGTTGAGCAGTGAGCAGTCTACATGGCAGTGGAAAAAATAAGTGGTAGCATTTTAGCAATCCACACCCTCATGTATTTTATCTGTATTATTTATGGTTTTTTCTTCAATTCAGACTCATTATTGAAACTCTTTTATAATTATTTAATTCTGTGTATGAAAATGGTTTTTTAAATGTGTTTTTAATGCTTTGCAAATCAAACAATTACCTTTTTTTCTGGTTTAAAGCATTATTTTATATAAAAATGGATAAAAATGTGATACAACACCAATCAAGTAAAATAAATAATAATTAAAAAATGTTTTAAATTTAAATGAAGATTTTTTTTTTTTTTTTTAAGAGAAATAGAACAAAATATCTTGTTAATCTTAATAAATCTGGTGAACATTATAGTTTCTTGTTTGCTTAGCTAGTTTACTGCCAAACCTTTTGGTTTTTGCATAAAGCTGTATGATCTTGGTGTCCCACTTATCTTTGCCTTCTGTACATATGTATTATTGTTAAGGGAAAAATAAATATTATTCTATTTTTAGATCCAGGCCTTTGCTTGTGATAAAGAGGAAAGGATTCTGTAGTTTTTTTAAATTATTGGTGTCATGTTGTCACAGGAGTAGAACTTGTGACCAAATGTGTCTACTCACTTTGATCTGACGACAAAAGTGTTTGCTCCCCCCCCCCCTTTTTTTTGGATGGAAACCTGAAAGGAAAAAAAAGTTGGATCTCCAACAAAACAAACAAAGTCAAGCAAAATTAACAAAAATATTTTTAAAAAATTAGCACTTAGAAACCTACCTGATAAAGTCAATGAACCAGGAATGAAGTGCTACTCATAAATGCCAAGGAAAAGTTGTTAAAAAATTAAATGAACCAAAAACCAAGTTAAAATGAAAAGCAATAATGTTCATATGACCAACAAATCGAAAAGAAGTATAAATAAAATTTATGCCTAAAAGGGAAGGATAATTTTGAATTGATTTTCTGACTGTTACTGTCTTTTTTGTTAAATATACTTTCAGCCATAAGCTCTTATTTTCTTTGTTAAAAAGTAGTTAACAAAAAAGCTCCTTGTAATCCTGAAACATGTCTTTGTGTTTCATTATATAAACTTCCAAACCTCTCACCTTTCCTTCTCTCTTTCCTCCTCACCTTAACAAAATGCTTGGCATTTATATTCCAAATGGTAATACTAAACCATTGTTAATACTAAAGGCTAAACTATATTAAAACATGTTGATGTTATTTAATGCTATTATTAAAAGGCTAAACTATATTACATGTTGATGTATTATAAGGTGCATGAGCTAATATTTAGAAAAGTGCCAATTTGAGTCCCAAGTGAATTTTCACTAGTATTTTAATAACTAGTTAAAAAAATAATTTTCCCCAGAAAGAAGATAAGTTTTGCTTTCATTTCATCTAATAACATCAGAAAAAAAAAATTTTTTTCTTCAGAAAATATTGTTTTTATACATCAAAAATCAGATCGGTAACGTGTCCCAAGTAGCAAAGCTTAGCATGCAAACGGGTCATGCGTACTTTCTAACTTCCCAAAAAAACGCACTTGTACAAAAAACGATTCTATTTTTACCCCTTTGTTAATATTTTACTTCATTTTTGTTTTAATCGATTCTTGATTTTCTAGCCGATGCGAAATAAGCGTGTCCCAAGTTCCGCCATCAGAGTGGTAACAATAACTTCCTATCTATGTTTAGGCTCCCAAAATCATTTCCTGCACCTATACCACGTGATACTGAGTACCTGGTGGGATGTTTTATCGAATCGTAATTAAAAATTTGCATTTCTGCATCTAAAACTGTAGGTAAGATTTTTTAAAGTGATTTTATAAAATGTGTGTCATTTGAGTCATCAGATCGGTAACACGCTCTAAAATGCGCAGTTTTTATTATTTTAAAAATTATTTTATATATAAGTATAGTCCTTTATTACAAGTGAAAAAACCACGTGTTTGATTTTGGTTTAGTGCGATCGACTCGGAAATAAAAAAAAAACTTTGTCAGTTTGTCAGATTGGTAACAGTCAGAGCGGTAACATTGAAAAACAGCGAATATGTTACAGAACTAACTCACACGTTTCAGAATTATAAAAAGCAAAAATCATAGGTTTTAGCCATATATATTGAATGATTTTGTTCTTAAAAAATGAAAAGCAATGAGTTTTAGTACAATTGCTTCATTTGTGGTTTGTATGACCTAACAATAGAAGTTAGTAAAATAAGAAAAATTGACACTGCAGAAATTAAGTTAATTATTATTATTTTATTTATTTATTTATTTATTTTTGGTGCTTCAATTTCTCATAACTTCGTTAAATAACTAGATAATAACTAGCATGCTAAATTTGACTTTCTGATCAAGAAATTACATTTCCTGCAACTAATTAAAGAAAAGCAAGCAGCAGCGTTGTGTGTTGAAAAAGTTGAAGTTGTGTGTTGTTTCAAAACAAAACAAATGTTTTATTAGCTTGGATTTGGTAATCTCATAATTTATTTTATCTAAAAACCTTATCGCTCATTTTTATTTCCAAGAAATGCTTTTTTTAAATGAATTTTGATTTTTTAGCCTAATATATATATTTTAATGTAATTATCTTAAATCTATTTTAAAAATGCAAGGAAATGATATCATATTTAGAGATGTTAACGAAGACTGAAAGCATAAACTCAAATATGTAGCTGATATTAACATCAGATCTGTAACATTCATCAGATCTGTAACGGCTTAAAAGTGAGTAATCTCAGGAGAAGGTAAATAACTTCCTTGACCTCCCCCCTTTTATTTTCTGGCATTTAGACCCAATTTAGACTTAAAATCCAATATTAGTTTTTTTCTGCAAAAAAATTTTTTTTCAAAAAACTCCAACTTCAAATTGGCACTTTTCTAAATATTGGCTCGCATGTAAACTTATAATAAGACATGGTTTAAAGCTTTATGGTTTGATTAACTCTAAAAGCGTATTTTTTAGTTTTTTAAATTAGAAATTAATTATTTTATATAGTCCTCTTTACAGAAATATTTTTGACTGAAAGTTTTATTGCTATGTGTCATAAAATTTGTTTTATTGCACCGTAGGGTCCATGTCATATTGCTGGATTCATTCTTTTGTAATGCTAAGAACCAGCACTTAAAGGTTGTGTATGAAATAAATATTTTTTTTTTCTTTCTAACTTCACCTTTTTCTTTTTGAGTTAGCAATGAGTACAGAGAAAGCCTCTTTAGTTACAAGAGTGTATCAACAAAATCTAGTATTGCAGTTTTAGCCGCCATTTTTCTTCTTCGGTGTACGTGCAAGTATACTTATATGTAAAAACAGTAGTTTTTTTACAGCCAGGGGGATCAATTGACTCCAATCAATAACGGGCCTGTCTTGATCAAAATTATTATTGTAGTTTCATTAATGTATAGAGAATCATTGTTACATTGAGTTTTGTAATATTGCAAAGGGCAAACTATTTATTGAACAGCTTTAAAAATTACAAATCCAGTGCATGAGAGATGAAATGACGTTGTCTTTAGGTGAATAGGTTTTTTTTTTTAATCCAAATTTTGTTTATGGCTCTTAGTATAATTTCATGCAAAAGATAAAAGAACAGTTACAGTAAGAAACAAACGGGCTTGTTTTTCGGAGAGCATATTTTGTGTATGTTTTAAAAATCAACAAGACATAGTTCTTATTTCATTAATACGCTTTTATTAGTTTCACATGTGGGTTTGTTTGTTTGTATGTATGTAACTTTGAATAAAAGATAGAGTTGACGTTCTTTACAAATATAAAAGTAATATATTTAGTACTATTGTTAATATTAAAGGCTAAACTATATTACATAATGATGTAATGCAGATATTTAATAGTTTTGAAAATCGGAAGAAAACCAGTTAGAGATTCATGAAATATAGTTTAAGTTTCAGTATTAATGGTAGTATAAAGTATTAGGGTCGATTCAGATTGCGAGCGACGAAGCGGTTTTCGCTCGCAGGTGAAAAATTCCGATTATCCACACTAGATGCGAGCGAAAGTCACGTGATGGTATTCACCCCCCACTAAGGATAAAGCGCGCATCATTAGAGAGCCAATAAAATCGGATGTCCACGCGGTCAAAACAGAGCAAAGATGGCACCTTCCCTCTGATTAGCTGTCGCTCTCGTTGCCAAATTTCGTTCAGTTTTCGCACGCGAAGATATCTAGCATACTAGAACGCTACGCTGACGACAGGCGAATATTCGCCTGTTGCGAGCGATCTAGCATGCTAGATATCTTCGCGTGCGAAAGGCGAGCGAAATTGGGCAACGAGAGCGACAGCCAGTCAGAGGGAAGGCGCCATCTTTTGCTCTGTTTTGAGCGCGTGCACATCCGATTTCATTGGCTCCTGCGAGATGCGCGCGCTTTATCCTTAGTGGGTGAATACCATCACGTGACTTTCGCCCGCATCTAGTATGAATTAAGGCCCCTATAGATACGAGCCGGCGCATCAAGATTAAGTTTCACCACTTTGAATCCAGCGCGTGATTGTGTGTTTGAGTGGTTGTCTTTTCTGGCCAGTAATCGCTTTTTGGTAATTTTTCACTGTGAGTAATTATTAGCGGCAGGTGGATTTGGCAAAGCTTAGCAATGTGCCAAAACTTTTTTCTTGTAACCCTACTCCGCAACAATGAAAATTTGAAAGTAAAAGTTAAGGAATTGGATCCAAAGTGGTGAAACTTAATCTTGATGCGCCGGCCTGTCTATATAGCGGCTCTAGTATGAATGATCGGAATTTTTCACATGCGAGCGAAAAACGCTTCGTTCGTTCGCGTCGCTCACAATCTGAATCGGCCTTAATATTTTTACATTTGTCAAGAACGTGGCTTTTATTTTTTAAACATTTCTCATAACGACTTCAGATTTCGAGTTAAGTGAAGTTTAAGCATAGTTTTATTAACTCTAAAGGCGTATTTTTTAGTTTTTTTAAACTATAATTTAAATTATTTTAAGAAAATTGTGCAAAAATTTTCATAGAAACATTTAAATCCTAAATAGAAATGATTTCCATTCAAAACCCTTAAGCATATTTTTACATAAAGTCTTGTGTATATATGTTGTTGCACATAGCAGTACTGTAGCTGCAGACTTTGTGGCTGTCCTGATTTTTCTAATAAAAAAATATTTTGCTCTGATTTTTAGTTTTTTATCCTGATATTCCTAATTAAAAAAAAAAATCAATTTTAAGGCTCCCAACAGGTTTAAAGTTTGTCCCGAGGGAAAAAAGGCCCTTAATCCTAACTTTTGAAGGTAGTTTAAGATGCACTGATCAACTGGCTACTTTACCGATTGATCAAACTGCTAATTTTAGCTCTGTTAAATAAATTTATTTCTTGCGAATAGTTTTTTCAAGCCCTAACTGTTGTCTCTAATTGATTCAAAAATTTCAAATTATGGTATGGTTATACACCATATGAACAACAGATTCATATTTTTTATGAAAAGAAAAATGACTAGATAGAAGAGGTTACTAGAAAAATTTACAATGACACTTTAATTTTAAAGGAAGGGGAATGACTGATTTTTAAAAAAAAATGCTTTTAGGGACCTGAAACTAGAAAAGAGACCAGGGGGAAACCCTGCTATGTGCATTGTGCTTTGGTCTTTTTTATACCTATGTTTCTAGCTTGGAAACAAGAAAGAAAATATAAACACCTCAACCCATAAACTTAATTACAACATCTGATGAAATTCATAGTGATGGAGATAATACAGAGCTCAATAGCATATATGTACTGGTATAAATGTACACTACACACTGTAAAAAATATTAAAAGTGTCCTGATATTTTTGTAATTTTGTTTCTTGATTTTTTTTTTTCATTTTTCAATAAAAAAATTTTTGGTTTTCATTCATTTTGCATAAAATTTTTATAATCCACATTTTCAATTGCTAAAATAGAAGTTTGGAGGGGGACAGTTGCCAAGGTCTGCAACAAATTGTTGATAATTTTACAAATGAATTTTTATCTTACTACTTTTAAACGTATGAACAAATACCAAACATACAACCAACAAGTAGCTGTGGGTCCACACCTTTATAGGTTTAAGCAAAGGAGAATAAGAGGAAATAAATATAATCCAGTTAAGTTCATTAAAATGGAGGACGTGAATGAGTAATTATTTTTTTTCTGATGGCAAACCAGAGATCATTGTTTTAAGCTTTTCAAGTCTCAAGCTATTCTTTAAGCCAGGAAAAATTACTATTCAGCAGGGTTGTAGCCAGGGCCCGATTAAGATATTATGGGGCCCTAGGCCAAACACTTTTTTGGGGCCCCCTCTCTACAAGCAAAATTTCTTGCATCAGCCTTGACAGATCTTGATAATGTACTGATGGCGTCAGTATTAAATTTTAATTACTGCATTACTGCATACAGATTTTAATTACTGTATTTTAATTACTACTGTACATACTTACATTTTAATTACTGCATACAGACTGTATAAAGATTAAAAAGTATATAGCAAAAACAGCTCTTGTGCAAGATTATATTCATCTTTCAATGTCCATACTGATTTCCTCCTGCAATATTAAGACTGCATACATGTTATCAGCGTCAGGATTCAAAAGGAGCAGTTGAGAAACACTGGTTTCATGCTGCTGCCGTCAGGGTCATTAGCAAACAAAGACCCACGCTCCCGACCCACCTGGATCTCCTGGATCTTTGTTGACAGTTGCATATGCGCGGACTTTTATTCCCAGCATTCCTTGTTACTTGTATCGTGGGTTTTTTTTTTCTTCGGCGTTATCAAGAACATGAGAGCGAGTTAGCTTGCACGTGGTAGGATACACAGTTTGGCTTCGTTAAAAATCTGTTTGCCTAAGCGTGGAATATGATTGTGTTAGAAATTATTTGAATCATTCTTAACTGCCTTTATTTAACAAGTGCTATACACAATAAAACAATAAATATCGCGATCAATGGCAGAAATGGGCAAAAATAAAGTTTTTCGTTCTTAAACAAAGCAGACATGGGATTATACGCAGTCACAGTTTTACCATAAAATGACTTCAAGCTCGCTAGTAAGTTTAATTTTATTCAATAACTATTTATGTTATTCTTAAAAATAAATTAGTTTTTTGTCTAAGTGTATTTTTTAAGCTGACATCCACTCAGAGATGGACTTAGATTTTTTGTTTACTATCTGCGATATTTATTAATATTTCTCCATAATTTTAACCAGGCATTTTATGTATTAATAATTCGAAAAGAAGCATACATTTTTAAATAAAGAAAATATTGCATTGTATTTTTAATAGTGCGACTCATTCTGTTAAGCAAAAAAAAAAAAAATAATAATAATAATAAAATAAATAAATAATAAAAAATCTAACTATGTTTTTTCCACTATATAAGAAGTCTATGAATTTTAATGTGTAAAGTTTAATCTAAAATCAATGAAGTAAAATTCATTATCCGCAATTAAATTGCAAATGGAACTAAAGCAAATATCTCTATGTGACTTTCCAATCATGTGTCAGCTTAAAAAATATTCTAAGCTAAAAAAAATTTTGCTTGAAGAATAAAACTAATAGTTAAAGAATGAAATTTACTTCGTGAATTTGAAGCGAAAATAACACAAAAAAAAAAAAAAAAAGAAAGACCTTGCAAGCAATTGCACTTTGCATACAGACTAATTTCACACTGTTATATCAATGTATCCTGCCATTTTAATGTCAAGATAATATGTATGCAGGATTACAATAGCTACCACTTCTTTCATGCAGATTGATTTCACACTGTTATGCCAGCATTTTGATGCTTCAAAGGCAGAGCCCACCCTGTAACTCGACTGATATTAGGCTGCATACACCTTGACAGTCAACATTGGGGCAAGTCGCTGACAGCTCTTAGAGAGTAACATAACATTATCCAGGCAGCATTTAGGCAAGGCGATATTTGCCGACGCGTTAACCTTTATGCAATCCTGAGGCAAGATATTTTGCTTGCTGGGCTGTACTGAGGCTTTACAATTTTAGGCATTGGATAAAACAACTTTAGCCATTGATTAAAGCAATTGTTTTGATTTGGGGGCCCCTAAATTATGGGGGCCCTAGGCCATGGCCTAGTTGGCCTCTTCAGTAATCAGGCCCTGGTTGTAGCCATTTGAAACAGTTTTCCAGAAGCAGCCATTGCTTGCAGAAAGGTGAATAGTTTTAAGAGTGTTCTTGGTCTTCATTGGGATTAATTTGACCAGCTGGGCCCAGAGCCTGTTGCCTGTCGTCACTTCTGCATTTGTATCTAGTTCTGGAGCAACGATTCTCAACTGCTGGTCCGGCGGATCAGTTCCGGCCCGTGAAAAAAAAGTTATTTGTTCTACAGGATTTTTTACCTGTATGCGTTAAAGTAATTCTGATTCATCTCTTCTTTTCTCTATCTCTTCTCTACTAATAATAAAGCTAAAGGTTTGTCTTTCTGTCTGTCTTTCACGCGCGTAGCGCCAAAACCGTTCGGTCGATTTTCATGCCACTTGGCACAAAATTAGTTTGTAGCATGTAGTTTTGCACCTCAAAGCGATTTTTCGAAAATTCCATTTCGTTCTTTTTCTATTCGTATTCTTAGCGAAAATTCGATAAAATAGGGAAGAAATATTTTATACACATTTTCAAGTCTTATGTCATTCGAAAGCTTGAAATTTTCTGCACAAAATGATGTCAGTTTGAAGTTTCTACGAGCATTAGAAAAGCTGTAATAATTGTTCTTAGAATCCCGGAAATTCAAGGCTTACCTGCAGCAAAGCAAGCCAACCGATTCTAAAATGGTTCAGCTCGGGAATAAAATTTGTTTGAAAAGAGAGATGAAATGAATTATTTTATCAACGGAAATCAACTTTTCATGTTGTTACCATGGTTACGTTTTTATTTCGTTTATTTGTTTCGTTCTTTTTCTCTTAATAATTTTAAAAATTTATTTGTTTTTGTAGCAATCCAAACTCCAAGCCTTATTAAAATTAGTCAAATGAAATATAATAAAATCGTGATAAGATGGCACCTGTCAATCCAATGAGAAATCGAGTCCTTTCTTTAAAATAGGTAGCGAGAAGGAAGAAACTGACGCGTACCATTTTTGTGAGTTTAGAGGTATTTTGGCGATCTGACGAGTTGTGTAGAAGAGGGAAACATTGTTTAACCAAATGAGGTCAAAAAAGAAACAACATGATAGTAAACCATTCTGAATTTATCGTCTGGCAAAACATATTTTATTTCCTTTTTTTTTTTTTTATTTCAATATAAATTGCAGTAAATGCTTTGAGTGAACGAGTTTGGTTTTTAATTTATCATTTGCTGGTTGATGTTTGTCGATGTTTATTGTTTTTATTATCATGATGAAGAATAATGCACGAAATTTCTATTATTTTGTTTTTGAAGTTAGGAAAGAAAACTTACTTCTTCTTTTAAACTTTGGTAAGATTTCTGTTGGTTTCTGTGAGCAGCAAAATTGTTCTTATTTTCTCTTTTGGCTTATTTTTGTGCACCTCCCCTTGGGGTTGCATTCGAATTTCCCCAAGGGGTTTTTTAACCCTTTTATGGGGTAAATCAGTGTTAATTTCAATGCAGACAAAAGTGATATGAATTGGCGCAATCACTTGGCGAAATATCGCCAAGCTTTTAGTCGCCAAATGTTTGACGCCAATTTGGCGACATATCGTGGCGACTGAATCAAGAAATTCCGTAGCGAAAAAAACTTAAAGCCTTGGTTTCCTAGAACGCGACAATCGTCGCTGACGCCGGGCTCGACTGCACGCTGGAATCAGAACCAGTTTGATTGGAGCGTGGCGTGAAGCGACGTCAATCTGCGGCTCAGGCGCATGCGCAGAAGGCGGTGGCGACTGTCGTTTCACCAGAAATCGACGATTTCACTCCTAGGAAACCAAGGCTTAACACCAACCACTCCGACGTGATCACAGTAATCGTAATAATGCCAATTTTTAATGTAAGGCTTTTCTGGATTGAAATAATAGAATTCATTTCTCTGGTTTTTTTGAAATTTTTATACATATATTAATCAATGTTCTGAGATAATATATATATCAACGCACAGCCAATACCGCTAAAGACTCAGACTGAAAATGTGGCAGGCATGTCCACGTGATTACGAACGTATCCAATAAGAAAGGATTTTTCGAAATATCAATAAGTTCGGGAGAAATTAATTAAAACCCCTTAATTTCTGGGAAATTAAAACCTGTAGTTGAAATTTAAATCCCTTATTTTCGCAGGCTTTCCTCCATTTAAATCATTACTCGGCACTTCATCTCAACATTTGGCGGATAACTAATTTTAAATTTGAAATTATTTTTGTTTCTCACGTGATTTTTCGAGGCTTTTCTTTAGTCAAATAATAATGTTTTTGACTTTTGCTTTCATCTTTTCAAAACTGTTCGAGTTACTGTCACACCTGTAACTCGAAGATTTTATTCTACTCCTTGGAACTTCCGCGTTGTCGAGAGTTTGCCTGCATTCTGAATCGCACATTTATTGCTCTTTGTGTTGTGAAAAAATCCTGCCTTTGTACGGTCCAGGCGTCTTTGAGCAATCTTATAACATACAAAAAAAAAAAATAAAAAGCTGACGAGATTTTGTTTAACCGCTCCTTCTCGTGAAGTATGGTTCAATAGAAAAAAAGTAATGTTTTATCGAGGCTCTACGTTGTCACATACGCTCAGTAAGTGAGACTTTAATTAGTCAAAGAAATAAGTGAAATACCATGACGAATAGAGTAACTCTTGTATAATGTTGATAAAAATATGCTTTGCAATGTTTAACGCGGCCGTGCAGCGCGCCGAAGTGACCGACAGCGTATGTTTTTTGAATTTTCATCTACAAGTATCTGCAAAACAGACTACGAGTAGGAAATTCAAGTTTGAAACATGCGATTGCATTTTCTATTGTCATGTTTGAGAAAATTACATTAGAACGTTTCTTGACAAAAACATCGTGACGTCAACGTGACGTTTGCCTATGAAAAACGAGCTAGATAAAACGCCACGGCCAACTTTGCGAATAAGAGGAGATCGCTGACTGCTTGTTAGCTCTTATAGGCTCCACCCGTAGTGACGTCAGTGCCAAGTTAAGTTGCATTCTAGCGATTGCAACTTATCCAAATTTGGGAATTTGCGATTGCAATGGTTTTGGAGCCAATAAGAGCTCACAAGCAGTCAGCGATCTCCTCTTATTTGCCAAGTAGGCTGTGACGTTTTATCTAACTCGCTTTTCATAGGCAAACGTCACGATGTTTTTGTCAAGAAACGTTCTATTAATGACATAAGCTGAAGAATTAGGTTTTTCACCTTCACCTAATTCAAAAATAATTGATTTAACTAACCTTGTACTACTACAGCATCTAATTAGAAGGGACAAGTATGCAAACAATACTCTTGACAATATTTTCGTAGAATGAATACAAAATCTGTGTCGCTGAGCAAGAACGTTTAGAATTTACAGCTAGAATCAAAATAAACCGATTTGAAGATTTAAGAAACAAGAATTTAATAATGTATTTCCAAGTCCATTAAGAATTGATGGATTTAGCATCATGGGAATGGTTGATTGCAATTACGACTGATGTGTCCTAATTTCTAATGTTTAATGAGGCTTCTTGATTTCTCATCTTTTTTCTACATGAGCCAAAATATCCACAAGACTTTAAAAAGTTCATTTCAAAAGAATGAAAAACAAAAATCACACAAACGAACAAAAATTAGTCATTCGCTAAGAATAAAAGTAATTTTTCCTGCCGCAATTTAACAAACACTGGCTGCAGTGACCTCTATAGCTTATTAGAGTTGCGAATGACTATTAAATTAATACACTTTACGTTGCTGAACTATTACACATCACAGCAGAAATAATTGTACAGGGGGTGATCCAAGAGGCACGCACTGCTTTGTAAAATATTTCATTTTTTCGCTCTTCTCTAAATGAAAAGAAATTTCAATTTTTAGCCTACTTCCATGTTAACCCTACACTGCATAATTTTTTTTTCTTTGGAAGAAATATATATGTTTTTTAGTGTAATAAGAAAACATTGGAAAACATTTTTTAAAAATTAATTTTGAGGATTGATGTTTATATTTGCTTTAACGATACCTAATACTTGCTTTTTATGCTTGAGTTGCCTTATGCATGGTCATAAGGATAAATAGTCCATGTAGCCAATTGGCAACGCTATGCAGTGTAGGGTTTTGAAGTAAAATAAATACAAAAAAAAAAAAAAAAAAAGCATAAAAAGTGGCTTCTTTTAAATAACGCAAAGTTCAAAAAAAAAGGTCAAAAAGAAAGAAAATATTGAACAAATATCGGAAAATTAAAAACTGGAAAGTAGGATTTTTAAATGGGGAAAAATTGGTATCGTCGGTCTACCCCCCCCCCCTCCGCCCCCTAATAACTTTTGAATGAACAATCCGATTTGAACAAACTTTTTTTTTGGTCGATTGATCTCGGTCTGGACAACTCATTCCAACAATTTACTTTTTGATTTGAACAATTTTTCGATCAATTTTGAATAGTTCAAAAAAACTATTAGCGCTTATAGGGAGATTTAAGACCAATGTAGATCCCGAACTAAGGGGCGGAATTCCTTCAACAAACTTTGTTCGAAAATGCTCCGAATCTCAACTCCGAGTCTACAGCAATGGCAGTCCGACTTCGGCTGATGACTCCGACTCCGAATCCTCGACTCTAACTCTGAAGCAGCAAACATAGCAGTAATACTGGTTGGGGAAAAATGACTGACTGCTGCTACTGATCTGTGTGGACGATTTTTTTGTTTTGTTTTATCATTATTATACCGGGTGTCCACTCCAATCGTGGACCAATAGCTAATTTCTAAACCGTTAGAGATAAGCATATAGTTTATTTAGGGAAAAATCTCCAAATTACGAAAGGAATTTTGGGTCTATTCAATGTTTTTCAAAAAATCAAATTTTGAAAAAGTTACGAAATTTAAATTTTTATACAGCCCCCCAGTCCTATCAATCATATTTAGTAAAAAAATCTTGACACTGTAACGTTTAAAACTAAAAAAAAATCACTCTTCTACCACAAAAATTGACCGAGTTATGACGTTTTGAAAAATCAAGATTTTGAATGATTTCGCATACGGTCCCTTAAGCGATCTCTCGATGACGTCATGAAATAATGCAAAATCTTGATTTTTCAAAACGTCATAACTCGGTCAATTTTTGTGGTAGAAGAGTGATTTTTTTTTAGTTTTAAACGTTACAGTGTCAAGAATTTTTTACTAAATATGATTGATAGGACTGGGGGGCTGTATAAAAATTTAAATTCCGTAACTTTCAAAATTTGATTTTTTGAAAAACATTGAATCGACCCAAAATTCCTTTCGTAATTTGGAGATTTTTTCCTAAATAAACTATATGCTTATCTCTAACGGTTTAGAAATTAGCTATTGGTCCACGATTGGAGTGGACACCCTGTATATAAATGTACATATATATATTTTTTTGGCAGGCGATTTTTTTTCTAACAAAAATTATTCATTTAAAAGAACATTTTATTATTTACTTGTTTTTAATTATTGGCAACGGATTAAAAATAAAATTCGAGACAGTTTATTTAGGAACGAGTTTTCTTTATTTGATAAAATGTTTTGATGTGTTTTCTATTTTTAATTCTTTTTTCAAAACAATTAAGGAATTTTTCTATGAAAGAAATATTTTAGCTGCATTCTGTAAAAGGTGCTACAACTTTTTTTATTTGTTTATTTACTTTTTATGTGTCTATTTCATCAGATGAGAGAGGTATACTCTTTGCAGTTTCAGGTAATTTAGAGACTATTGATCAGATGCTATTACGGTTTCGCTTATCTTGGGGATTTTTTCAAAAGGGACGGCAATTTTAGTGTCGCAAACTGGGGGTAATCCATTAAATGTAACATAAAAGAATAATTATAATTTTAAAAAAAAGTTTTTAAGCTGACAATGGAAAAAAGCTGAATTGCACTTTGTCAAGTATTTAAAAAAGATGCAAGGTAAAAAATGGTACGCTTATGTTCAACTAAAACATTAATTGATGAATAATACAAAATTGAAATTTTAAAAGTAATTTTCTTTGGTATTTGGCAAGGTTCAGCTAGCATTTTGAAAATTTTACTGCAAGTTTGTTTTTTTACAGAAGTACTATTTATGCCGTAAAGCCATCTTGCCGTGAAGCTGCTGCCGACACTGTAACAGGCTAAATTATTTAGAATACGCATCAAAGCATACATTTTGGCTTTTTAAAAATGTTTTTTAATTACCTTTATGAAAGTTATTCATATTTTTAATGTCGAGAAATCGACTAATGTCGAAAGGAAGTGAATCATTGAACAACGAAGCACTTTATTTAGGGCTACAATTTTCATTTAGTGCAGAAAGGGCAGTTCTGAGTTTCATAACAGTAATTCAAATTTTTTATTGAGACATTTCTTTTGCACACATTTTTATCAACTGAGTTTGTATCCATGCAATTTGTGCGCGAATGTTATAAATTCGCAGCTACCACTTTTGCGATAAATGAGCACGGTGCTCTTTTTTTACTTCCTATTAAAGGAAGTATTGTGATCACGAAAAAAAAAAAATTCACTCAAATTTCGGTCTAAATTTTGATTTTGCTCACCCCTGAATGAATGTTGAGTAGTTTTTTTGACCTGTCAGATATAACTAGCCGAAAAATCCTTTTCGACGATCCCCGAGTTAATTACGACGACTTTTCTCCTGACGTCTGTATGTACATATGATGTTTGTACGTTCATGTATGTCACATAACTCAAAAACTGTATGCCGTAGACGCTTTTAGTTTGGTATGTAGGCTCTGAGGAGAGTCTGGTTGTGTACCCCCTTTTGTGGTTGCATTCGAATGTTCTCAAGGGGTTCTTTTACCCCTTTTTTGGGGTAAATTAGTGTTAATTTCAATGCAGACTTTTGTGTTAGAAATTGGCGCTACCACTCAGCGATACATCGTCAAGCTTTTGGTCGCCCAGTGCTTGACGCTAAATTGGCTACAAATCGCCCAGTTGGCGACAAATTTGGCGAAAAAATGATTTTTTTTAAAGTTGGGTTCAACTTGGCGATATTTTGCGAAAAATCCACTAAATGATGTTAAAATCGGCGATATTTAAAAAATCAATCTTTGTAAGCATTTTTTACATTGTTTCGTGGCAAACTAGGGGTGTAAATGTTTGAATTGTTATCTTGCTTACTCTAAGCACTATTTTTACACTTAAAGCATCTACTAAGAAATTTACACGTTACTTTAATTATAGTGTGTGCTTTTATATTTAACAGCTTTAAAAAACTCTTTTCAAGGCATTAAAAATTAATTTAAGAGCATTTTGCCTTTATAGTCATAGTCAGTGATCCTTATGCAATCTGATGATTTTTTGAATTCATGGCTTTATGAAGGTTTTCGAAAATTGTTCATTGAAATGACAAAAATTCTTTACTTTTTCCCAATTTATTTTCATTTTTTCATGTCAGTTGTTTACATTTTTTACACGTAATTTATTCAATGATTTTACAAGCCATCAAATATTTTCTCCCCTTTTTACGCTTCTAGAGAACTTCAAATCTTGTATTATCTCACTCAGAAGGCTTTGGAATGAGTTGCACACCTAAAAGTAAAAAATCTTCAATTAGCAACAGTTTCATTAAAACAAGTATTGTGTAGCATTTATTATCGTACGTCTACTTAGTGCTGCAGCTGAAAAACATGTTTGTAGGAACACCCCCTCTTTATAGAGTAAATGTCAGAGTTGATGGATTTTTGATAGGTTCGAAACAATCAGTTTGGAAAACTTAACGAGCTTAAATTTAAAAAGTAGACTTTTTTTTAAACTGAAAAGGTTGCAAGCACATTTTCAGTGAATTCGTATTATGTTTAAAATAAAAAAACCAAGTATTTCGAAGAACGGCTCCCCCCCCCCCTCCTCTTCCAACTACAGAACTGTTTCTACTCCATTGAAATATGCTCCATATATAAATCAATTGGTTACTTCAGTTTTGAATGCAAGAAATTTATTGCTTTCTTGTTTCAATTACCAGGAAAAATATATTCACGTTTCAAATCTTTTTTTTTTTTGAACCATGAATTTACTGACTGTTTGAGCGCCTTGATATGCATAGTAGAGTGGGCCGAAAAAACTTTTTTTGGAAATCCATTTTTGGATAGCGCGCAAAAGTTGCTCCATGAGCTAGTTAGAACTCACAAAAAATGTCTTAAATGTTGAAAAATATCTAGTCGCTTCCCTTTGACCCTGAACAAAAGAAAAATAAGAGACAAATTTTAAAAATTAAAAAATAAATTCTAAATATTTTACTGAAATATAATGGGAATGTTACATAATGAGCCACTAAGTATTCATAAGATGTTTATTGATTTTGGTGAATATTTAATAGCACCTTTCTGGCATCGAAAATAGGAGAAAAATGAAAAAAATATTGACTTTTCGAAATAATTAGTATCAGTACGATAAGAATTCAACTGCTTTCTTTCATGGAAATACATAATCGAGACAAATGCTGTTATTCAATGCTCAGATTTTTGATACCTTACATATCCAAAGCCTAAATAGAGTAGTCAGTTTTATTAAACTTGACCACTGGATTGTTTTCGCAGTATTTTAGATGATGTTCGATTGGTCCAGAATATGAATGTTGCTTCTTTTTTCAACCATCCATTTCCAGAATAACCCAGGACCCTCCAGTTACGAGTCGGACGCCTTACTGATCAGGCTATCACAACCAACAGGAAGGTGCGAGGTTTTCTAGAATCTAGTTCTCTAGCCAAGGTAAGCCTCCTAACTGGCAAACAGAAAATTATCAACTATTGAAACCGCACAGAAAATCACTCAGGTGAACAGAACAAAGATTTCAAGCTTTCTGAGGGCCTCACTTTTGTTGTCCAGAACTGCACAATGTGGGAGCGTCTGTGCATATCCTTCATTACTGCACTCGTATCTCTTCATGTCTACGGCCGGAAGGTCGTCATAGTCCATGCAGGAGATATCGCAGTAAGCCGCTCCGTTGCCCGGTCCTTTGCAGGTCAGGTCTCCTGGTTTCACCAACTTCACTCTGCAGTTAAGGAAAGCTGAAGAGAAGGAGGAAAACACACGTACAATTACGAAAGAAAAAAATATTTTTGTTAATAAAAAGTACGGGCCTGACTCCACATCAGCAGAAAACAGCCCAAAACTGAAGGCAGAAACTGAAAATTTGCGTACTTTCCATTTATTTTAAATGCAAAGTACCCGGATTTTCAATTTCTGCCTTCGGTTTCGGTCGGTTTTCGACTGATGTGGAGCCAGGCCCTACAAGCAAAGCTTTTAAATTAACCTTACATTTCCCGTTTTGATTACAGAATATAACCGTAAAATCTAAATGATAGGAAGTTTTAGTGCTTAAATTTTGCTTTCTTTGTGTTAGTCATATTTTATTTACATTACATATTTCTTACATACGTTGGCAGTCTTGGAATGGTGCAGACTTCCAATGATTTTCGGTCAGTCTACAGTTCACGGTTGTCTTTGAAGCTACTTTATTTCGAAGTTGAATGCCATGGCCATGAATGCAAGTGATGTCACAATTGCTGAAATTAATTCGAACAAAATTTTAATCGCAACATTTAATTAAACTATTCTGAAAGAAAGAAACATCGAACAAAGACTCCTAATGTAAGTTTACGTGGCAGGGGCACATGAGTACGGTGTGAACTTTTGAATGGTTGAGGATGAAATTCTAAAGACTGGCAGAAATTTTCCGAACAAAGAAACTTTACTAATGACTGAGGGGTAAAATCTAATTATTAATGGGGAAAATCTTCAAAGCTTATGAATTCTTCTGATGGTGACGAGAAAAATGCAAATGACTTCAGGAAACTAAAGAAAGAAAACCTCTTTTTCATGGTTTACAGCAAACGTTAAGAAAGATAAGGTATCTTAATACTGAAAAGAAAAAGCTTCAGTTATGAAGAGATAACAACTAATAAAAAACTAAAATTCAAAAGAATGGATGCAAAATCTCACTAACTAACGGAAAAGACTCAAGAACAAAGAAAAATAATTTTATGGAAAGAAGAAAACCTAATGACTAAATGTAAAATCCTAAAAAATAAGGAGAAATATTAATATCATAAGGAGAAAATATATTAAGATTTTAATATCATTACAGCATACATACAAATTGAATTTATTTATGCATTCGTTTTGGCACGAAGGAATCAAAGATCGCAATGTGGCTTTAAGACGCCAGACTTTGAAAGAGTTCATTTATCTTTTGGAAAAAAAGGAGCAATTCGCACGTTGAGATAAGGCATTAACTGTCAGGACCAAGGGCGGATTGAAAAAAGTTTCAGGGGGGTGGGGCGATTGATTTTTATTACTTATTTTTTACTAAGGTTTTGGACTTCAATGCCGAAATATTTCCCGGGCAGATCCCCAAACCTTATAATCGAAAAATTACCGGTGGAGAGTCCCCATCACCCCTTTCTTAACATCGATGTGAATAACCTCCCTAATCCGTCCCTGGTCGCGACATGCTTTTGGTGAAGTAAATTAGTTTTCCTCATTCTTGTTTTGATGTCAAACCTGCACTGTAAAAAATGAATGTTGTTTTTACAGTATAATGCAGCTAATTTTACTGTAATAAGCTGCACAAATTGCTAATTTTACAGAAATAAACTGTAAAATTGCTTTTCCAGTACTAAACTGTAAAATTGCTAATTTTACAGCAATAAACTGTTAAATTGTTAATTTTACAGTTTATTACCGTGCATTTAACAGTTTTAAACTGAAACCTCTGCTGCTAGTATTATACTGTTGTTCTTAGAGTATAATAAAGCTAAATTTTACGGCCATAAACTAAAATGTCCAACTTTACAGTAAGAAACTAAAATTGCTAGTTTAACAGTTTATTACTGTGAATTTTGCAGTTTTTAGTTGGAACCTCGGCCAGTGTTATACTGTAAAAACAACCGCTCATTACTTTGTAGTGTGTCTATCTCGAATTTCACGGGACAGAAGAAAGATTCGAGATACGGAGGTTTCGAAATACAGAGGTTGTGATAAAAATTAGAAAAATAAGCAATTGGAACAAATTCAAACACTTAGTAGATTGTTTTGCATTGATATTGTTGAATATTTTACAGTACGGCTTGTTGTGACTATACGTTTTGCTAATTTTCCTGATTACATCGATATCAAGTTAATGCATACCTTTAAGTGCGAACATATAGTCTTTCAGTGATTGTGCGAAAGATGATTTTTGTCCCCAAGTTATACCATTGATAAAGGTACTCTGCAAAAAATAAACCATTGCTTTTTACAGTATAATACTGCCAGCAGATGTTTCAATTGAAATCTAAAATGCACAGTAATAAACTGCAAAATTATCAATTTTACAGTTTATTACTGTATAGCAGCAATTTTACCGCTCATTATCACAATTTTAGAGTTTATTGCCACAAAATTAGCCGTATTATGCTGTAAAAACAACGGTATAATACTGGCAGGATAGGTTCCAGTTTAAAACTGTAAAATGCCCAGTAATAAACTGTAAAATTAGCAATTTAACAATTTATTACTGTAAAATTAGCAATTTTTTCAGTTTATTACAATAAAATTATCTGTATTATACTGTAAAAACAACATTCATTTTTACAGTGTAGCTGGAAGTGAAACTCAAAATTGAGCCGTGGAAATTCGAGATATACAGGTTTTCGGGAAAATTCAATCGAGATAAACATGGGGGAAAACATTAAATTAATGCTGGAAAAGCAGGGATATTAAAGCATTTCGACACAGAGAGATTTTTGAGATAGGCAAGTTCGAGATAAACACGTTCGACTGGTAGATAGAATCATTCAATCTATCCTCCGTCCACTAGAGTTGAAGTTATCGGGACCAGTTTACATCTTACATCCGACGACAGAGTGGAAAAGTGGTTAAAACGCTGGCCTCTCACGCCCAAAGGCGCGGGATCAAACCCGACTTAAGCTGGTGGATTTTCATGATGCAGAAAATCGACATCGTATGATCATGCGGCATGTAAAAGATTCCTCGAGTACTTGTTTGGCTTTTATAGTATCTCTTGGCAAAATTGAATTCCTAGTGCAGTTTCGCATTGAATAGTGCCCAGGTGCCTCCATCTAATGGGGAAACTGGGCGTCAAAATTCTCAGGGCAATGGCATTCCGCCGATGGTGGTGCCACATGAAAGAGTGGATGCCGGTCTTGGGGAATGCACGAGGTCTGCAAATGGCAAGAAGCTAAACGCAGCCCCATTTAAAACAAACAAAAACATCTTACATCCAGTTGGGCCATTTCCAGCACTTCACTTCGGCGTTCTTCAAGGGCGTAACTTTGCAGGCGTCCAAGTCTCGCTCAACTCTGCGTTCCCGAACATCGTCTGAAATATTAATTACATATACTCCAGGCTGAAATTTTAATGAGGAAATTCGTTTTAATCCTATCAGCTGTATCACGGTTTTATACTTATGACTTTTATAAAAGATTTTTACCTGATGGTGGCAACTCAAATACTTGTGGCAGGAAACTGGAGAGTAATGCATTAAGAACAGGTCCTGCAGCCCTGTCACCTGTATTGGAGAAAAATACATTAGAGAAATTTCACACTGTGATAGGGCAACTTATTAGCGCGACACTGCGAAAAAGTTAAAGATTATTTTGCGTTCACTCGAAGCTATAGAAGAAAGAGGGGTCCCCCAAAGTATTGTCGGCTTTGGGTCTCACTTTTAGTTAGTGGGGCCTGTATTTCAGTTCTTGCTATTGTAGCGTACACTTCTGTGTGGCGTGCAGTACTGTGGTGTAGTTTTCACTTGTCACTCCAGGTTCCCCCGCACCTACCACAACCCAAAACGCGTGGTTTAACCGGTTGGATGGGTCCCTGAAGAGCACCTTTTTTTGTTGATCCAGACCAAAAGCCGAACAAACCACTGGTTCAGTACCCTCAGGGCCGTGGTACCCCGATCGGTAAGGCATCGGACTCATGACCGGAGGGCCCAGGTTCGATCCCAGCCTATCAAAGATCCACCGTCGTTTCTAATGCTGGCTGAGCGACGTTAAATGAGGGTCGTGGTCACAAAGTTCTCCAAATGAAACGATACCTCTATGGGTATGGACCAGGGGTTTGCTCGGTCCTTGGTCTGGATCAATAGAGCAGAGTGCTCTTCAGGGCCCCATCCCGGTTAAACCACGAGTTGTGGTTGGAACGGAGAACTCTGGAGTGTGTGAAATACCCACAGAGGTTTTGATTCACTTGGAGGACTTTGTGATCACGAGTATTTTAAAAGTCTTCCTGCCACCATTGAGACGGTGGATTTTTGATTATCTAGGATCGAAGCGGGACCTCCCAGTTACAAGTCCAACGCCTTACCGATCGGTTCACAACTTACCGCGGCGTATACTGAGAGAGAACATGACCCAACTTTGTCACCGAATCTTGAGTTTCTTCTGGCTTAGCGGTAAAGTACTCGGGAAAACATCCACATCCTTACACCAAACATTGATGACCCTGACGTGATATGAACAGGCAACATTCTGATAAAAAACATTACTTATGAATCTACGAATTTGTTCCGGATTAATCGGAAAGCCGAATAAGCGGGGGCCGAGTAAACGAGGTTCTACTGTAATGACCAAACTTGAAAATCTGATTTTTCACCATCCCTATTCTTTAGCATATGGTTTATTCAGTATATAAGTAATACTATTCATGCAATACCTAGCTTTGTTTCCTCCGGCATAAGGGAGCATGAATGACTGCTGCAGACTTCTAAGGGATCGGGCAAATAAGAGCATTTTGCAGCTCCATTTTCGTCATAACCCAAGAGATGCCTGGAAAGATGTAACGAGAATATTACTCAGCATATATACTTTTTGAATTCCTGATGCAAGAACTGGTTTTTAAAGGAGATACAGAGAACTCTCACTTATACGTCGCCTCCTTTATACGCCTTTTTCACTTATACGACGATTTTTACTGGTCCCAGCACATTCCATAGCAAAATAATGATAGTATCATTCGTTTATGCATCGCTCTAAAGATAAATATTTCACTTATGCGCCGAATTTTCCTTAAAATGTAAAAAATTTAATTTATTTTCTTTAAAAAATAAGCATTTTCCATCACTTTCCTCTTCAATTTTTCGCCTTTATTGCTCACGGAAGGCATTTTTTCCGCATGAACTAGAGTTCGGAGAGGGACAATTATCTATTATGCATCGTTTTAAAGGGAACAGTTTGTAATTATGTATGCTTCAATTTTTGTTTTCTCTTTATCATTGTAGTTACGTTACAGTAATTGCCAAACCGTAGTAATATGTCCCTTTTCTATAGAAACATTCTTATTCATTCTCTCATTAGAACCTATGTTGCGTTTTAGTCCTTTAAATAGGCTTTTTCACTTATACGTCTCTCTCACTTATGCGCCTTTTTCCGTTGGTCCCTTGGCCGGCGTATAAGTGAGAGTTCACTGTAAATGAATCACTAATGCGAGTAAATATATGAGTAGCGTCCTGTAAAAATGTATACCCTCTTTGAATGGCTACAGCATAAACAATAATTACGATACAGCTTGTAATAAGTCTTTCGTAGATGTATCAAAAATGACCATGTGAAAATCCTTAAATTCGTTTTGTTGCTAGTGAATAGATAAACTGGACATGATTAATAAAAGTGTATCTACTCTAAAAAACATTTAAGAATCATTGCTACAGAATTGTCTGAACGAAACTAAATGGAACAAAACAGATAAATAAGTAAATAAATGGAAAAAATAACATAAAATAAAATATTTTGAAGAAAAAAAAAAAAAGAAACTTACTCTTGGAGTTCTACAGGCAGTATGAATGGTTTCTCAGTCGGTCCACAGATGCAGCGAATCTTCAATGAATCGCATTTTTGCTTCAACATTACCATTTCATTGGACTGGGCGGACGCCAAGCACGCCAACATCAAACTAAACAGGGCAGAATCTACGAAGATATAATTTCGAATTAGCCAAAGACATAGAGAACTTGACACTGCAATGACGTGCAGAGGATGACCCACAGAAACGTCAAGTGAGCAAAACCTGAAGAACCAATCTCGACTAAAAGTTGCCGGAAAAATCAACAAAGAGGTTCGGCCACTATTTAATACGCTTTTATATTAGTTTCACATGTGAGTTTGTTTGTTTGTTCGTTTGTTTGTATGTACGTAACTCTGAATAAAAGATAAAATTCACGTTTTACAAATCTAAAAGAAATATATTTAATACTATTGTTACTACTAAAGGCTAAACTATATTACATGTTGATGTATTATAAGTGTTACAGTTTGTATGTAATAACTCTGAATAAACGATAAAATTCACGTTCTTTGCAAATATGAAAGTAATATATTTAATACTATTGTTAATACTAAAGGCTAAACTATATTTAAAAGCTTATTCTTTAGTTTTTTAAAACTATTTTTTTTTTATTATTTACCCTTAAATAGATTGGTCAAAGCTGAAACATCTTGATGTAGCATTTTTAGGGCACTTGATTAACTGAGAGGGAATCGGAGTAGCGTCACTGCTTTAATACCTGCATCGATCTTTAATGATTTAATTCCAAAAGCCGTCACTTGGGGGGATGGGAGGGGGTCAGGGGATTATTTGGCCTTCCCTTAAGGTTGAAAATTTCTTTTCTGTCAATTTTTTATTCTTCCACATAGCTATTGTCTTATTAATTTGATATTGCAGCAGCACTTTTTCCAAAAATACAATGATAATAATCCTAAATACAGTTTAAGAAAACTAAAAAATATGCTTTTAGAGTAAATCGAACTAAAAAGAAGTTTCATAACTATTGTTTATCCGCTTAGTTTACATGCACTTATAATGCATCCACGCCTAATATCGTTTAGCCTTCAGTTATAATTATAGTATTGAATATATTACTTTCATATTTGCAAAGAACCTGAATTTTATTCAGAGTTACATACAAACAACTGAAACACTAAAATACATCAGCATGTAACATAGTTTAGCCTTTAGTATTAATAATAGTACAAATGTATTAGTTTTATATTTGTAAAGAACGTGAATTTTATCTTTTATTCAGAGTTACATACATACATGCATACATACAAACGAATTCACATGTGAAACTGATAAAAGCGTATTAAAAATGCAATGGAGTTTTAAACTTAATACATATTACGGTTTTCTTTTTCATTCCAAAATTGTAATAAATTTAGACTTTGATTATATTTTACACATTCTTCTTTTAAAAATCATATCAAAATTCAATAAACCATGCCAAGGTTTTTAGGCAACAAATGACCTATCCATGCACCCATCCACCTACACACACAAACAAAAAAGGAGATTTGCCCCAAGCTTTCAAGTTTTTTAAACCGTTACTTAAAGTAGATTATTTAACAAAAAAAATTTCTTATGAAAACAATACAACTACTCACACATTATTGTATCATCTGTTTGGAACAGAACCCAATGCAATGAAATGCGCACTGAAATTAACCAACCCTTTTATAGACTTCGAAATGACGTAATTTTGCTGCGAAGTTTCCACGAATGGATAAATACTATCGACGATTCCCAATGGTAAACTTTTCAAAATGTTGGTCATTTTCTAGAAAAGATGACGTAGTAGATTTCCCGAGCAGAAGATTTTTTTTCCGTATCAGTCAATGACTTCTCTGTCTTAACATGAAAGAATTTTACGAAACTGGTGGACCACATTTCATTTTAAAAAATCGAGTTTCCTAGAAATAAGTCAACAATACAGTTGTTGACACAGAACTGGACAATATTATTCCTGTTATTTTATTTGAAGATTTTTTTCCTTCCATGGCATAGTCGTTAATTGTCTCACAGTTTGATCTTTTATTGGATAAAATTAATGTGACATATTTGAACGAGTTGACTGATAAATTCCAGTAAATACTTTCAATACTTTGATTTGGGTACACATAGATTAAAAAAAAACCTTTTTGTTTTTTAAAGATTCTAAAACTTTTGCAATACACTGACAACTCAGTCATTCTATCCATATACTGCAGTTTCATGCTTGTTGACACTCATTAGCCTAGAATAGGAAGTAACCGAGCTGGAGGCAAAATCCTCTTATAGAAGCAAAGAGAGCCAGTGGCGTACCCACGGAGGGAACTAAGGGGCTTAAGCCACCCCCAGAAGTATCAAGATGAAGCCCCTTGATTGAACCAAACTCCTTGAAATGCGTTTTTAGACTTGATTTTTGGAAATTTGCCAAGGCATAACCCCAACCCCCTTTTTAATTTCCCCCAAAACGACTGCAGTTTTTTCTTTAGGACTTCAAATTCGAAAACTTTCCGAAGAAGGGTCACTTAGCCCCCTCCCAGGAAACAATCCTGGGTGAAGAGAGCCAAAGAGCTAGTAGCTACTTTATTTTAACTCTTAGTTTTTTACAAGAGTACATTAAAGCATCTTTCATGCTTTAAAAGAAAACAATGTACATAATTTCTTGACTGGTCATTTAGGAGGGTCAGGGAGTCAACTGCCGAGTGGCCGTGGTTTATGCTGTTTTCCGATGAAATTTCTATTGGGATTGCATCCTTTAACTACGCCCAATGGAAAAAAAATTTTAATGATGGGCTTGCATCGTCCTAAAAACCAAAAGGGTGGTTTAAAATAAGTTTTCTGTGTCGGGACTAATCACTAAAAACCTAAACTTCTACAATCCGATCAGATAATCGTGTAAAAGTAACTTTTCCGTTTTAAGAATAATTAGTAACAGCGTCATGCCACGGTATTTGGCAGTGAAATGTTCTGCACGTCACGATAAAACTCGAAAGATTTATAATTTTTACACTGTAAAAATAGAAAAGAGTTAAAAATAATAGATGATTTAGCTATTTATATTTTTAGTGAAAAAAAAAAGTGTTTTTTAAGTTTTACGTGCGGGACATTTTATAGCCAAATATTTGATCATACCATGAAACGGGAAGCCAATTTCTGGCAGGAGGTTGGAATGGTAAATACATTTGAAAAACATCAGGTCACACAATGGGCTGTTGTGTCAATAATGATCATGATGATGTGTGCATAGCATAAAACAGGAATCCAATTTCTGGCAGGAGATTGGAATGGAAAAGTCTTTTGAAAAAGACCAGGTCCCACAATGAGCAAGTTTTTTTTCCTTTAAAATTGACCTTAAAGCGTTATAATCTGCTAGTTATCGAATAGCCTTTTGTTTTCCTGTTCTTAGATCCTTGTCAGGCAGGCTATCAGGGATCGAGACCGGTATCACCGTCGTAAAAACTGCAATCTCAGGATGGGCTGTTGGTATATTGCTGTACCACCGAGCTCAGAATTTCCAGGGAAAGCCATTTCTCCCGATATCCACCTCTGCAGGTTTAAGTATAGTATATGTTAGATAAAATTTATACTTTTGGGCAATTAAAATGTGCCCTCATGGCATCCGGGACTTTTATGGAGTTAGACTCTGGTTGGCACCAAACTTGACGAGGGAACGACAAGTCTTTCATCAAGTACTGAGTTGGCACAGCCAGCAGGAGGAGTGCAACCAGCAGGAAGCGGAGCCTCTTAGTTTTTACAAGGCATGGACGGATCCAGAAAGTTTTCAAGGCAGGGGCAAATGATTTTTGTAACTTACTTTTAACGATGTATAATATTTGTAAATATTGATAACAAAGGTTTCGGACTTCAATTTCGAAATATTTCCGGAGGAGACTCCAAACCTCCTTTCCCAACATCAGTAAATTAGTAATCTTGCGTTTTTAGAACTTCATTAACGAAAAATTACAGATGGAGAGTCTCTCAAGGGAAGGGTGATCGCCCCCCCCCCCTCGCCCCTTTCTTGTATCCGTCCCTATTACCAGGTCTGCGGAGTCCGAGTTGGACTGATATTGAGGCATAGGAATCGAAGTCGGGTGTTAAAAGCTTTAAAATCTTAAGAGCAGCGGAATAGGAGTTTTTCTTGAGAGTCGGTCATGCTCCCTCCGAGTCCTTAGCTCTACCTGGTTTACGAAGCAAGAGACGGTGTCATAGAGTCGGAGTCGGATGTCGAAAGCTTTAAAATCTCTAGAGTCGGAATAGGAGAGTCGGTTATGCTCCCTCCTAGTCCTTAGCTTTGCCTTCACTACAAAGCAAGAGTCAGAGTCATAGAGTCGGAATCGGACTTGGAGTCAGAATCGGTCATTTTTCTTCCAACTCTGCAGCCATGGCTTTTCGCCTGGTTATTATATTATTTTCAAACAAGAAGTCAAACTGCTTCAGGCTCGAAGTGCTACCCAGCAGCAATATTTTTTTTAAAAAATCTGTCTTGTTTTTAATTTAAAAAATAATGAAGAAGATTTCTTGGTGCGAAAATTACTCCGTAATATTTAATGTTTTAAATACCAAAGTAAAAAGGAAAGTTTACTCATTTATTAATATAATTAATGAAAAAAATATGGAGGAAGAAATGTAAGATTTGAGGAAAAAAAAACATGAGGCCAACTCTAACCCTTTAGGCTAATTATAAACTGCGTATTGAACAATTTGGTATTCATAATTAATGCTGAATTCGTCGTACTTTTTGAAAACTGTTTTTGAAATCTGGAGATTCCAGGAATGAAGCAGTAATAATTTGTGTGACGTGTCTAGTTTGAGACCTCTTGCATCATTGTATTTGGATACGTTTTATGAGAAGTTAAATTCACAAGCGTTTTTTTTTCTTTTTTTGAGAACTTCGTAGCTCTATTTTAAACGGAGAAAAAAAGAAGAATTTAATACGTTTTCCGTCATTGATCTGGGATTCTACAAAAATAGCCTTCAAAACCGCTGTGAAGCATCGTCAATGAAAAAAAAAGCAATAAGTTGAATAAACGGTTTCAATTTATTGCGTCGTTAAACTACCCAAAAATTTAAATAAGGTTGGAATAAATGCCAAATTTGATGAAATAATTTCATGTAGTATTTATGTTTGTAATACTCCTATTGCAATAATATAATCGTTTTTTTGTTGTTAATACTCTGTAAAGAAACACTTTATTTTCGACGTTAAGTACAACTTTAGTATATGCTAGCCAAACCTACAGTACATCTGCGCTCTTGTGTCTTCTCTTAGCTCTTGAATTAAACCTACACTACATCAACCAAAGTATTGGAAAACGCTTTCAAAAAATGGAATTTTTAAGCATTTCTCGAGAAATAGAGATCAATTGTCCTGTAACTTTTGTCATTTAAAACAGACTTAAACGGACATTTCCTAAGAAGAGTTAAGTCACTCATGCGTTTGAGGGACCAAAAAACTGTGAGAGGGATACAAAAACGTTTTTTAACCATCCGTCAGCTCAAATAGCTGGAAATAAGCTATAGATTTCAGAAATTAATTTACACACTGTGTACAATTTATTACATATTTCCGTGAAGGTAGCACTCATATTTCAGAAGATATAAACATTTCTTTAAAAACTGCCAATTTTATTTGCCAGTTTTTTACTCTTTACAAACTGTCAGAAAAGAAGATATCATACAAGAGAAATATCATACTTAACTTTAAAATAAAATGTCGAAAATTCATTGAAATGTGAACACTTGAAGCAATTCACGTGCATGTGCAAACTACAGAAATTTATAACTTCCAAAATTCCTTACTCATATAGATGCAGCAATTCATAAAATAATTCCAGTTGAATGTAGCTCAAAAGTTTAAAAAAATATCGTGTCGTATAATGAGCCGAATTGTAATTACAGTGAACTCTCACTTATACGCCGCCTCATTTATACGCCTTTTTCACTTATATGACGATTTTGAATAGTCCCAGCACATTCCATACAAAAATAATGATAGTATCGTTCGTTTATACGTCGCTCTAAAAATAAATATTTCACTTATGCGCCGAATTTTTCCTAAAATGTATGAAAATTTATTTTTTTTCTCTTAAAAAATAAGCATTTTTCTTTACTTTCCTCTTTAATCGTTCGCCTTCATTGCCCACGGAAGGCATTTTTTTCGCATGAATCATTAAAATACAGCTCATTAGATTGCTGATATCTTTCTAAATTTTTAATCTATTCAGCTGGAATTTTTTTATAAGCATCTATATGAGTTTGCGAATGCACCTTGAAAAATAATTGCGATTAATGTTCATATTTTCACACAGTGAATTTTCAATATTTTAATTTGAAGTTTTTTATTTGAAGATGGCATTTTCCCCACTCGACCTAAAATTGCCACATTTTTAAATTTTCAGCACTTTTGCTTGTCGTGTGTTTTGTGCAGTTTAGTTTACTTTAAAAATTATTTGATGGACATTTGCTTATGAAGTTTTAATTTTGATAGGATTTTTATAGGTGAAATCTTACATTCATTTCAATTCAGAAGTGTTTTCAATACAATAATAATTTCAATTTTGGTACATGAAAGTACGTTCAATTTCTCGTTCCAGTACCCATAAGCAGGTCTTAATCTGCATAGGAGTTCACAGGAGCTGAGCGCCTGCACCTATTTTCGATTTTAAGCAAATTTTAATCCTTTGGTTGGAATTCAGTCCATTTACGCCTGGAAATAGGTTGCTATGATTGAAGGGCGTCTGCACTATTTTTTTTTGGTAGAAATTTAGCCTTAGATGCAATAAAAAAAAAAACAATTTAGGGCTATGGCGGATGTCAAGCCTAATGAAGCTAGCACATTAATTGCCCGTTGTTCGTTTCGTATGGCAGAAAAGTTAAAATATTAAAGTTAGATTCCAAAAGACAAAAGCAACAACTTTTTTTGAGGGCTGAACTAAGTGCACTATTTATTAAGTATATACCTAGACCTACATAGCTATATTTTAATATATTAACTTTTTCATGATGCGGCTACCATTTTTTCCACATTCCTGAATGCTGGTTTTATGGAGAGAAAAAATATTATTTTGCACCAGTTTCTAAAAATTCATGTTAAAATTTCTGAGATATTTAAGTTCATTGCTGTTGAATAACAGCAAGTCAATGGTACTGAGGAGTTTGTCAGGTGTTTTTATCGAGCAGTAACTCTTTTCGTTCACATTCATCTTAAATGGGGTAAAGATCCTCACTGCTGGGCTTTGCCCCATTTTATGGGGTAAAAGCCCACAATTTTCTTTTCTACGAAGTTACAAATTTCTCGGTAATTATTAATCATACTAGAAGCCAGGGCAGCTTGATTAACTTCCTGCGGCATGTTGATGCATAACGTGCCCCCTCTCTAACTTTTACTTCGTTCTGAAGTTATATTATTTGATATAATTTAATGTTCAATCGATTTCAAGACATACCACGCACGTGGCCCCGGCGTTGCACGGGCATTTCGTGCCTTGAAAGCAAGGGCGGATACAAGGGAGGGGTGATGGGGGCGATAGCCCCTTTCTTGGGGGACTCTTCCCCAGCAGCTTTCAGATTTTGCAGTTCGAAAAAGGAAATTTTAGATGATCTTTGATGATATTAAGGGAAATGGTGCAGGTATTTGGGACTCTGATCTGGAAATTTTTCGAAATGGAACACCAAAACATTTGTAATCAGCATGTGTTAACAAGGATGCATGGCGAAAAAAATGGGCAAGTAAGAAAAAAAAAATGATCGCCTCTCCCTTGGAATATTCCTGGATCCGCCCTTGCTTGAAAGTAGTGAGGAAAATTTCAAGGTAGCAGCCTATTTTATTACTCTAATTTGAAAAAACGGGAAAATCTACCCTTTAGTGACCAGGATGTTGTAGAAACTGCAAATCGCGGCTCTTTACCCTCACCTACCCTACATGTGCCTTGGATTATGTTTTCTTTATTTTTCTTTTATATACATTTCTTCATATCCTAATAGTATATATAGAGCTAAAAGCCTTAAGTAATAGGTCGCATTGTGTTCGACCTGCTTAGCCAAATATTATTCACTATAGAATGGTCAATTGTTCGGGTTACAAAACAGAGTGGTGTAGTGGTTAGGTTAAGACGCCGACTTCTCACGCCCAAAGGCGCGGGATTAAACACGACTCCAATCGGTGGATTTTTCCAATGAAAAAAATCGACAGCGTTCATGTCGTATGATTATGCGGCATGTGAAAGATCCCTCGAGTACTCGTTTGACATTGAGTATCTCTTGGCAAAATTAAATTCCTTGTGTAGTTTCTCATCGAACAGAGCCCAGGTGCGTCCATCTAGTGGGGAAACAGGGCGTCGAACTTCTCGTGATAATGGCATCACGCCGATGGCGGTGTCACACGAAAGAATGGATGCCGGTTTCGGGGGATGCACTAGGTCTGCAAATGGTTAGTAACCAACGCAGTCCCATAAATAGAAAAAAAAACAATGACCAATAAGCTTCTTTCGCAAAATCTTCGAATTTATTCGAAACCATCATTGTGTTATTGAACCCATAAACCAAGCAACGACTTCTCTCTCTCTCTTTTTTGCTTCATGAACCCATTGGAATTACTGCGCATACTCAAATCATCAAATTAAAACAATGACGCAGTAGTGCAGCGGGATGGGAAGGGGGGGGGGCGTAATTCCTTGAACAATTTATTTAAGCACATATTGCCAATTCTAAAATGGTAATTTTGCACATATGAAGAATCCTATGACCCCCCCCCCCACTTCCATCAGAAGGTAAATTCTGACTGTGCTAGTACAATAACGTGCAGAACTGATTGCGTAATGGATTGATACTATGAAAATCTATCTCTTCAAATTACTGTTCCATTTTTGATCTCAAATCTGTTCTGTGAAAGCAATGGGTAAGTAAATATATTGATTTTTTTAAAAAGCAGAAAACTTCCTTTCTGGTATATCGTGAATTAGAAGTTTCAGTTTTCGAATCATTTATTGTAAATTTATTCGTTTTTAGTCATTATACCTTCCGTTATTTTTCCCCATCGCATGTTTGGCAGTGGAAGACGAGTTTGAAATAATTTCCTGCAAATTAAACGCATTATCAACGCAGAGCTTTTGCGAAAAAAATCCGCTATTTCTTGCAAATTTGTGCATTTAATTATTCACTTTTACTTTTTAGCACAAAAGTGTTTCTTTATTTATCAACTGAAAGGCAGTTTAATTTCGCATTAAATAAAGCTGCAGTGCAACTGTGAAATGCTCAGTTCTGACCTTGACAATATTTCTCTCTTTCGGGTAGTATGAAATACTTTTTTTTTTTTTTTGCAAAACCACTACGAAAGTAACACAACTCAATTCAACCAATTACCCTTCCGTATCACTAGAAAAGTAGAAGCATTGAAAATTGTCTGATCTTTTCTCGAAATATTTTGTCACAACTACAGCACTGTACTGTCTGATTTTCTTAGTTAAAACCCTCCGCGTATTTACGCATGCGTCAGGTCTTCTCTGATCTTACGAAAATACGTAAGATAACAATAAGGGGAAGAATAATAGAAGCATTTTGAGCCGTATCAAACAACGTAGAAAGATGCTAATTTCAAATACATAGTTTACTTGAATGTGTCAAAAGGATAGCAAAAATGCAAGTTTTAAATTGAAAACTTGAGTTCCCACTCACTACCCATCACCCGTTTTTTAAGTGGAATGGTTCGCGAGTGCTAGGCGCGGTTTCCAATAACTGACAGCAGCTTTCATGTTTTTACTGGAAATCTTCAAAATTGCATTATGTAGCATTAGAGACCGTGTTCTTCACAAAGTTCGTGAATTAAAACAAGGATTTAACCCACTTCTAGTCTTTGAAATCTGTTTCGTTAAAACCTGACACGTCTGTTACCGTGGAATTGCCCCAGAATGCGCCGTGAAATTGTCCTCAAATAGTTGTTTATAAGGATTTTTTTACCATTGAGGAAAAATTTGAATTTTTACTTGCAGAACTTTTAATATTGTTCGTTCTATTGATGACTGGACAATTTGCAAAGTCACTCCAAACGGAAACCGATGCCAAGGAAGGCGAGAAGGTGAAATTTCAATGCCTTTGTGGCTCAGGAAGGGAACAATATGTTTTCCCGATGGAGCTAGAAAGGTAAGAAATGTTTTCACAGTCATGCAGGGTAACTTGGATCTACAGTTTCTGTGTTTTTGTTTGTCACCTATGTTTAAACTAGCTTATTACGAGGCGTTGCCCGGATAACCTCTAAGTTTTCTGCATCATACAATATTTGTGCCAATGTTCCAAAAGGTAATTAGAATATGAGTCTGTCCGCGAAGTTTAGAGCGGAGGACAAACGTGGTCCTAATGTACTGTTTATGTGTGTATCCTTAATCCAATAAGTGTTCGACCCTTTTCTTTTTTCTTCGAAATGAAACTTTTTTTCCCGTAAAATTAAGTATAATCTTGGGAATAAAAATGCAATTTGAAGACATTTTTTCAAGTTTAAACTCTCAGCGTTTTAGCGTCTCCTCATACTACTCCACTAATTTATCATTATTACTAATAATAATAATTATTGCTATTATTGTTATTATTATTAAAATAATATACACAGAAAAATAACTGTAGTTATATATGTTTAAGGCTTTCTGGAATCAACGATTCTGCATCTGTCACACCAGCAGCAATATGCAGTTCACATTCCTGCACTTTGATTCCTACTGATTTTATGCAAGGTGAGATCAGAGCCTTTTTTGTTTCATTTCATAATCGACTTACCTTATCTGTTTTATGTCATAATTTAAACAATTGAAATAAAAACATTGAAGTATGCGCTAAAATATCTAAAATATGCACTAATAGTTCTTTTACTACACAAGGGAGATTTGCCACAACGTCAAGTAAAAAAATTATTGCCCTTTCTATTTTTGGATTTCGCTAATAAGGAGAGCCTACATGTTACAACAATTTTTCATTAGTCGTCAGATTTTTCCTTCTTTGTGAAGAACATACTCGACGCCATGCCCCGAAATATTTTGTCACAACTACAGCACTGTATGTGTGTAGATAGGTAAACAGAGAGAGATAGACAAAAATAGATAGCTAATTAAATGATGTAGAATCAATAAAATACCAGTAGTACAATTTGCAACCAAGATTTCGCCTTAGTCCAAAGTGGTGTTATGCAGGGTCCTATTAACCTCTGAAGTTAGGGCAGCTCAGTCTCATTCTGAGGCTCCCTGCTTTTTGAGGAGAGGGAGGAATATTTTTATACTTTTGAGATATTGAAACAACTATTGGTAAGGGTACCGCTATTATTTCTAAAAGTGGCTTAAGCAGAATTCAGATTAAATTCGATCCAAGGGAAGATCAAGCTTGTGGTTAAGGAGGGGGTCATTTTCGGAAGGAGGGTCAAAGGGCAATTTTTGAGTAAAAATGGGGGTGTTTGGCATTTTGTTCGTAATATTGCACCCAAAAAATGCAGTTGTATGCTATATTATGTCGCTTAAGGGGGGTTATGACCCTCATGACCCCCCCCCCCTCTGGATTCGCGCTTGATTCGATCCCTTTCCCTCACTAATAAATAGATTTTTCATACATTACATGTGGTTGCATTGCAATTCTATGATTAGATGTTAAATTAAATTTATTACTTCGCAAAATTAATAAAGCTTAATAAAAGCACATTGAAACTAAGTTGAGCCAAATCTCACTATTAAAAACAGCTTGTGGTGGGATTAACGTTTTATGAAATGTCTTCACTTTTATAAAACTTTTCGGAAAGTGTTTATTAAGCCAATTTTAACGTTTATAATTACCTTTAGACATGCATTTAAAATCAGAAACTGGAATTTTAAGTAGCAGTTGCTTTGTCATTTTTGGGCCCCCTGAAAGTATTAAGGGGAAGCTCCAGCTTCCCGAGCCTTTTGGGTAATCAGGCCTTGGTGTTATGGTGGTATTAATGGTCTGCTGCTGTGGATATCAAACGAGGGAGATTTATCTGCTCCTGATGTTATCATAAAACAATTAACGAGTCGCAGTCCTCTGGGTGCAAGTATTTTCAATGATGAAGCAAAAAAAAAAAAAAGACAGGGCCTTTTTTTTCTTGTTATTAACGAAATTAGAGTGCGTTAGAATTGCACGACAAACTATATGTCTCTGTCGCAATAGATGTGACTTCATCTATATACTGTATAAAAAATAGATGTTGTTTTTACAGTATAATACAGGTAATTTTATAGTAACAAACTGTAAAAATTGCTAATTTTACAGTAATAAACTGTAAAATTGCTTCTTTACAGTTTACACTAATAAACTGCAAAGTTGCTAATTTTAAAGTTTATTGCTGTACATTTTAGTTTTAAACTGGAACCTCTGCTGCCAGTATACTGTTGTTTTTACAGTATAATACAGCTAATTTTGTGGTAATAACCTGTAAAATTGCTAGTTTTATAGTTTATTACTGTGCATTTTACAGTTTTAAACTGGAACTTCTGCTGCCAGCATTGTATTGTAAAAACAACAGTTACTTTTTTCAGTATAAGCAACTTTAAGCAACTGTTTATTGTCCATTCATGTCTACGTATGCTTCTAAGCATTAAATTACATTAGTACATTGTTCCTTTTTTGGCACAGGAAATGGTGAATCGGGCTTCATCAAGAACTTCGTATTTTCGCTTTATCCTATTGAGTTCGAAATTCCAGCTGGAGGTAATTCGTAATATTGAGCATCTTTTCATTTAATTTTATTATTTGTTCTAGCTTTTTTCCAGCACAGTGGAAAAAGAATTTAAAAAAATGCAAAGTAATGGAATAGCGGTGAAACGATGCTTGGTGACAGGTGAAGAGAACGTAAAAACGTTAAAAAGTGGAGTGCCGGAAATTTAACTCCTGACGATTTGTTAAAACTCAAAATAAAAATACACGAAAGTGACTACATGTGTGAAAAAAAAAAGTGCTTATATCTTTATCTAAGTTTTTGAAAATTTTAACTACATTTTCATAATCACAAATCTGTATAAGCTGGGTATTTTATTGTAATGTTATTTTTTAAGCTATTTCCCTTCAATTTTCAGTTGTATCTAAAAATTAGGGAACTTTATTATGTAATCTGTGTTATTCCAAGTGTTTAGTACTCCGGATTAGTGTCGATCCAGCCCGGAGTACGAATTGCGATAGGACCCTACGCGTTGGGTTTCTTGTTTTTACAAATTTCTCCTATCGCAATTGTAATTGCGAAAAATATAATTTGAATTCAAGGAGTCAAAATTAAAATGAAGCCAGGGGGCTGGATCTTTGCTTTTGTCTAAGGAAGATCGAGAGAGACGGGTATAAATAAATAATATTCCAGAAGAAATGGATGCCACGAAGCAGTAGAAAGGACATGCTTGTGGAATAGGGTGGGGCGAAAAATAAAAAGTTTTTCAGATCAACTTCTAATAGTTGCCAAAAGTTGTCTTTGGTGATAGTTAGCTTTTGTGCAAATTTTGAGAAAAATCGGTTAATATCTTCAGGGGGTGCTGCGATCGCAAAGTTTTACCATAGCTTTTATAGGGATTTTATGGTCAAAATGTGAAAAACAATGTCATTAGCTAATCTCATTGCATTTTTTTTACTCATAAGATATATTCATGCATTCAAAGCATATGAAATAACTCACAAACATTATTTTATATAATATATTTATATTTCAAAAAAATCACTTTTTTTCACGTTTTTGTTTCTTTTTAATTGCTTGAAATATAAATATATCATATAAAATAATTTTTTGTGAGTTATTTCATATGCTTTGAATGCATGAATATATCTTATGAGTAAAAAAATGCAATGAGATTAGCTAAGGGCATTGTTTTTCATATTTTAACCATAAAATTCATAACAAAGCTATGGTAAAACTTTGCGATCGCAGCGCCCCCTGAAGATATTAACCGATTTTTCTCAAATTTTGCACAAAAGCTAACTATCACCAAAGACAACTTTTGGCAACTATTAGAAGTTGATCTGAAAAAATTTTTATTTTTCGCCCCACCCTATTGTGGAAGTCCGTGGAGCAGAGTAGTTTGCATTTTAAGTTTAAAAAAATAAAAATAAAATTAAAAAAAACACATTAACTATACGATCATGAAAAAGCAATTAGCAACTGTGATTAGTTTATAATAATTTGATAATAGTTAAAAAAAACTAAAAAATACGCTTTTACAGAGTTTTTCTTTTTCAAACACAAAAGTAATATACTTAATATTATCATTAATACTAAAGGTTAAACTATGTTTCATAATACTCTAACTGATGTCCCTCTGATTTTCAAAACTATTGAATATCCGTTAAGTTTACATGCACTAATAATACATCAACATGCAATATAGTTTAACCTTTAGTATTAATAATAGGATAAAATATATTACTTTTATTTTTGTAAAGAACGTGAATTTTATCTTTTATTCAGAGTTACATACACACACACACACACAAACAACTGAAACACTTATAATACATCAACATGTAATAATATAGTTCAGCCTTTAGTATTAATAATAGTATTGAAAAAAAAAACTTTTATTTTTGTAAAGAACGTGAATTTTAGCTTTTATTTAGAGGAACATACATACATACAAACAAACCCACATGTGAAACTAATAAAAGCGTATTGAAAATGAACAAGTATGTACTAATTTAGGTTGTTGTTTAGCAATTTGTGCTGCATTAAACCTCTTTGTTAGAAAAAAATGTTAAATTTTAATTCATTTCTTCTAAAGTGTGTAAGGTGACATTTTTCTTATTATGTATAAATAATTCAGGTTTTAAGGACACGCACCATGGTCATCGCTTCCCGCGGGAGGCATCGAGCTGCGTCCTAGCACCCTTAAAGAATGCTGCAATTAAGTGCTGGAAATGGCCCAATTGGAAGTATGTCTATAATTGACCTGCGATTAATTCCCTTTTAGTGCTTTGTTTTTCCTCCAGCAAAAAGACTAATTCCCCAATTTCAAGCTTTTTATCACTACAAAATCAAAAAATGAAGGGTTTTTATAGACCCTGAAAATTTTAAGTTATTAGTTACTCGTTACTAGCCAGTATAAGCTTTTAGCAGCCACTTGTCACTTTTTTACGGAAGCAAAAGGGCACTGTTGCTTTTACAGTATAATACTGGCAGCCGAGGTTCTAATTTAAAACTGTAAAATGCACAGTAATAAACTATAAAACTATCAATTTAAGTTTCTCGCGTTAGAGATTTTACAGAATATTGCCGTAAAATTTAGCTTTATTATGCTCTAGTAATACTGGCAGCAGATGTACAAGCTTAAAACTTAAAATGCACTGTAATAAATTGTAAAACTAATGATTTTACGGTTTAGTACAGTAAACAGCTATTTTATAAATTAGTATTACAAAATTAGCAATTTTTAGTTTATTACAATAAAATTCGCTGTATTACACTGTGAAAACAACATTCATTTTTTTCTGTGTAAAAGTAAGATGTGGAAAAATATTGGGAAATGAGATCTACTAATTTGCATTTCTTCCTTTTTTTTCTCTCTCACCTTCAAGATGCATTCATAATGCATCATTATGCATTTACTTCGAATTTAGCCAACAGTGCAGCATAGCTAGTAACAGAGCAAATAGGATGCTTGGGTTTATTAATAGATTTATTTCAAACAAATCTAAGAAGGTTCTTCTGCCTCTATATAGAAGTTTGGTAAGACCTCATTTGGAGTAGGCTGTTTAGTTTTGGTTTCCTTATCTGAAGAAAGATATTAATTTAGTGGAAAGCGTACAAAGAAGCTCTACAAGGTTAGTAAACGAATTTTCTAATTTAGACTATGATTCCAGACTTAAAATGCTTAATGTGTATATAGTCTTGAGCAAAAGAGAACCAAAGGGGACCTGATTCAGTTATTTAAATTTATTAAAATGAATGATGTCGCAGGGTTAGATTTTTGCACAGAAAGCAGGACAAGGGGTCATTGTTTTAAGCTGTTCAAACCTCAGGCTAATCTGGAAATTCGAAAAAATTACTATTTTAGCAGGGTAGTGGGAACTTGGAACACTTTACCGGAAGAGGCGGTAAGGAGCAATGGAGTACATAGCTTCAAGAGGGCCATTGATCTTCATTGGGGTCTTTAATTTGACTAGGACCAGCACAGTTGGGCCCAGAGCCTGCTGCTGGTCGTCGCATTTGTTTTTGTATTTGTATAAGTTTTGCACTTGCTAATTCGTGAGGGGATGGGTACGAGAGGTGTGCTTAGCGTGTGTTTTTTTTAATTTGCACGCGTTTATGTGTTGGATCACCATTGCTAATCGCTCATTTTGTTTCCGCAGGAACTGCGATATTGAATGTGTGCATGGTTATGGCATACAAATTGGGACCGAAGTGGTGACCAAAACCAACGTTAACTGCCGAAGTACTGAAAACAAATGGAAGCCTCAAGCTATTGAAGACTGCAAACGTAAGAAACGATTTATGTTTTCTCAAGGCAATACTACTTTATTGAACTACCAGCTACTAGACTGGCTTAGCGCGGGCTACCTTAGAAATGAAAGCTATGTCAAATGACGCATCCGCTTTCGGCAGAGCAACAAACTCGTCGTCACGGCGGTTTACTATGACCAGCGCCCTCTACACATAGTTGCCAAAACACTACTTTTGATGAACGCCATCTCTCGAGAAGAGTGGAAACTAATCCGCACATGTTTTTCGACCATTATTATTTTTAAACTATAAAATTGACTTCTTACATATTGTTCTATGTTATATAGCCTAAAGCCTTCATGATTAAATGGACTATTCAACACAAAAAGAATCTTTCAATTCGAACCAGCAGTTCCTGAGATTAGCGCGTTCAAACAAACTCTTCAGTTTTATATTTTTTGTATTGATAAGTGCAAGGAAGAATGATATAATTTTTCTTTCCAACCTTTACATTTAGGCATTGACTTCTTACGCCTAAAAGCGCAGGTTCAAACCTGGCTCCAGTTGGTGGATTTGCAAGTTTTTCCACGAAATGAATTAACTCAGCTGTGTATTGAATAAGAAAAAACTACTAAAACCCCAAGGTTGCACGATAGGGGAGTAAGAGTTTGCTCGAAGGGTTATAAAAACTACCTCTCCTTTACGTGTCTGAAAGCAGAGAAGCAGCACTGTGCTTCGATGCTCAGAAGTCTGAGTCTTTCTAGCCCGGAATCAAATTCTTTCCTGCTAAGCTACGAAATATAAAATGTGGCCGTACGTAACTCTGACCTCAGCAACGTTTCAATTTTTGCTGTTAAAAGGGAATGCTAATCTGCAGTGAGTTTAGTTCAGTTCCTTTCGTAGTAAAGTTCAGATCTGATTAATTGAACTATAGCCTTGACAATGTTTCATTTTTTGGGGGACTTGGGGTAACTCTTTTCTCTCTCTCCTTCCTCGCAGCTTATTTCAATTGCAAAGTGAAGCTGGTGAAACCCGGAGATCTGACGTGTCGCGGGGCCAGCGACAGGGCAGCCTATTGCGACATAAGCTGCATGGACTACGAAGGGCAGGAAGGGACGCCCCTACAGAGATACGAGTGCACCAGCGATGGATATGCGCAGGGCTTGCCCCACTGTGCGGCCATGGAGGAGAGCAGTAAGTGAAGTTTGCCCCGTAAACTACATCTTCCATAATCAGCAGCTCTGATGAATTTATGCTTTCTTTTGCAGATGAGAAACTGATCAAGAAACCGTCTACTTAAAAATATTTGACGAACGAGTGCCTTTGGATTTAAAGAGACCGGACATTTTTGAACTTTTGTACTATTGCATTTTCAGCTTATACTGTTCGTAATAAAAATATTATGAGTGAAGCTTTTGTTTTGTTTTGTGGATAACGGCTCAAGAGTGGTAATGGACAAAATCGTTCGCTATGATGGAGCGTGAGGAGCCTAGTGTTTTTGGGGAATCGGGCGACAGCGATGTTTGGAATCACAAAGAAATGCATGCGGGGTACGTGTGGGGTCAAACTTGTGAACCAGAAAGTTCTGTGGTCGGGTCATCAAGCAGTTTTCTATGGGTACTGGAATTATAGGTTCTTCAGAAGATGAAGTTTTAATTTTGAGAATACTACTTTTTACAGGCTTCAGTTTCGTTTTTCGAGTTGGGAAATTTTGTTCTTTCTTTGTGGTGGGGGAGGGGGGGAGAGATTTCAAATCCGCCATGGGCGGCGTCCAGCTAAATTCGACCCTGAAGCTGAACATTAAATGATAACCGGAAGTTACCCCAGTGACGTATATACGCTTTCATTTTTAGAGAGGGGGTACAAAACAAGCTTAACACCCCCCTCAACTTTCCTTCTTTCTCTTTTTTTTTGTAATTACTGTAAGGCTGGAAGAAACTTTCAAAATTGAAGTAAAATAAACTTTTTTCAACATTGAAGAACTTATTGAAACTAAAGCTCTAAATGAACTATTTTCGGATATATAGGGTGACGTTGAGAGAACTGGGAAGAGACTCGAGAGATATCTCTTGAAATATTTTGAGAAGCACAACTCTGGATATGTTTGGTTACGCTGAGTAAAGTAGAAGGAGAGGAGGTTCTCTCCTGATTTTTTTTTCGAACTGAAGTCTATTTTAAGTAATCTTTGGGAAAGAAAAATTCAGAAATCCTCCCCTGAAAGATTTTCGAAAGGTGAAAACGCAATTTCGGGCTTTCTATGGAAACGCTAAGCGATAAAAGGTGGTTAGGGAACATTTTTCCTCCAAAATTTTTCAAAATTGAAATCTTAGAGGTGTAATTTTAGACTATCTTTTACAGTACCGTTAGCAAGGACTCTCCTCCAGAAAAGTTTCGAAATTAGTGTTTTAAGAACGTTTTTATTTGGGTTATCTTTAATACCGTCAAGAAAAGACAGCAGAGGTAGGATTCGGAAGCTGCCCCCGACATTTTGTGACATTGAAGTTTCAAGAATGCAATTTTAAGCTAAAAGTTGAAAGTATGAGGCACGAGGGTGCCCTCTATTTTTGAAACTGAACGTTTAAAAATTTACTTTTAGCAGGAGTGCTCATTAACCCCAAGAGCAAAGGCTCCTGAAAATGCATTTTAGAGCTAAAGAAAATATCAAATTAGGGGGGAGATAAACTACCGAAAATTGTTGAATTTCAAACATCTAAAATAACATTTCAGGTTATGTTTGACCTAGGCATTGGAGAAGAAGCGGGAAAGGAACTCTCTTCCGAAAATATTTTGGAAAAAATAGTCTTAAAACTGCAATCAAATTTCCTGTTCTGAAAGTGAAATTTTAAGATCTCTTTGGACTCTTTGAAGGGGTAAAGAGCCCTTTTTAACTTCATGTTTGGTACCGCTCTTGAATTTGTTGCCTTCGGAAGTTGCGCCCCGGTACATGGACCGCTACTTTCTATGCTAATCCGGCACTGAGAAGCACCATGTTCTTTCATTTTGCCACTGATGAAGAGATTGACAGTTATGCCCCAACTATCACGGTGGACCCGGTTTCTACCTCCTTTCGAAACATTTTTAAAATTTTATCTGAAAGTTTGGGTATTATTTGTGAATAAACTCTAACCGAATAATTACACTTTAATTTACATTGCTTGCTGGCTGAGGAGGAGAGTTAAGGAGCGTAGAATTATTTTAAAGAATCTTATTTTCTGACTGACGCGGAAAAAATGGTTAATGAAAGAAAGAGAGAGAAACGTAATTTGCTGAGTAATAAATCTTCATATCTTGAAAATTTTTAATTTAAATATTTCAGTTTGAAGGATTAAAGATTTTACCCCAAAACTATGCGCTTTTTAAAATAAATATCTTCATTTTTCCAAAATAAGTTCTTTTTATCTCTTGAGTAAAGCGCATTAGCCCCCTGGAACCCTTGGGTTGCACCCCTGTCTGGTGCCATCTAGTGAATTATTATGATTATGAATATTTATTTATTTATTCATTTATTTCAAGCTAAAAGTATGAAAATTATTTGTGAGAAAACTTAAACCACATAATAGGGCAGTAGCAGCTGACGTCATCCTGGTAGACAAACAAACATCACCTGCTGATAACAGTTAAAAACATACTCGAAACGCCGTCTGCTTTTCTTACCGATGATTCACTGTAATCTTTTTTCTTGTGAATTTGACTGTTATTTTAGCTCGTTTTTTTTTCAGTTTTGGCTTGTTTTTTTTTTTTTTGTATTTCATACTAATGTTTCATTTTCAACGCATTAATCATTTTAAAAAGTATTATTTACGAAACTCTCCATGTTTTTAACCACTGAGTAGAATAACAACAAACTGTCAGCTAATATGTTCGTTTTGATAGGATTTGATAGTTTTTAATGCATTAAATATTCATAAATTATGGAGATATCGATCTTTTTTTTTTCTTTTTTGTATTTGTACGGCAGTTAGACGCGCATCTGATTAAAATTCATTTTTACTTAATAAATACGGATCCTAATTGTTAATGATCTTGGTTTTATCAATGTATCTTCTTTTTGCTTTGTTATGAATGCTTTTAGAGGACTCGAAACACATTTTACACTTAAAAAAAGGCTAAAAAAACAACTGCGCACTCGCAATACCATGCTACACATATGGTAAACATGGAGTTGCTTGTCCACCAGGAACAGTTGCTATTCTCCGTTGCTATGCAAAAAGCACGTGGCTGCTACTGCCCTATAAATAATAGATACATTTATTTGAAAAAAATTCCCAATTTTTTTCGGAGGGAAGGGTTAGACCCAATGAGCCCCTTCTTAAAATACACTCTTGAAAACAATGTTAAAGGAGATTTTTTTTTCTCCGTATTATTTTGGAGGAAAGGGGGGGGGGGTCGGCTCCTCCAGGGTACCAGAAGACAGATTGAAGAAGAGAAGCTGTTTAGCGTCATATTTATAGTTGGCGTGAGATCGCAGACAGTCTTTTTCTACTCTTTCTTTGTTTATTTTTTGAACTCAAATTTTTTTGTCGGTTTACATGAAAGTAAACACTCCAATTTGATTGTTCCGTTTTAAACTGGTACTAGCAGATAAGCCGTCTCCCTTTCATTTATTTGAATTTTTGTTTACTACGGTTACGTAAGTTCACTTTGTACTTAACTGAAAAACGCTACTTTTCAGCTTTTTTTGTAAACAATTTTTTGAAGCGAGATATATTGACAAAGAAATTAGTTTTTAACTGCTTTTTTCAATAATTTATTGAGTAAAGTTGCAATTTTCTTTTGTGGTGTAAATCTGTCTTTTCTGTTCATGTGTCTCAGAACTTATTTTCAGTATCTTTAAACTGCATTTGGCGAAAAAGTAGTTCATCACAGCGTTTTTGAAACTACTGTTCGGTAATACTTCTTTTTAACAAATTTTATAAAATATATGTCATGCTGAATTACTTAAAGGAAATGAAATAAATTTCTACTCGTAATCTAAACGTAACAGAGTTTATTGAATCTATCCCATTAAATGTCTAATTCAAATTAAATCCCTTTTTTACTGTATGCTCGTTTGACTCAAAAAAAGGATTCATGATTAATAAGTTTTGAAATAAAGTGAAAGAAAATAACGGCTCAAAATGCAGGTGCAGTTAATGAGTAGTTTTTCACAATTTCAAAACTAAACTGTCCAGATTTCTGCTGACAAAATTCATTGCAATTTCTAATAAATATTGAAGAGTATTGATATATTTGTACAGTGAAGCAACAAAAAGACTTACATTTTATTGCTTCTCCCTTTAAAAATATGAAATGTTCAATGCATTCTTTATGAGGGCATGTTGGTCTACTTTTAATCTTTTCATTTTTCACCTTATCAAAGCATTAAATGAGCAGTTTGAATTTCTACTATGTGTTTTATTGAATATTTCTCATCATCCCAGATGTATTTTGAAAATGTTTAATTCAGTATTTTTTTTTACCTTGTAAAGTGCCTTAGATCTATTTTGGGTGCCCCGTACTTATACACATAAATGAGAGATTGATTCAGTCTCGTTCAAAAAAATTCCTGTCCACTCTCTATAGGTATTTCTTGCGACTTAGCTTGATTTGTTTAAGTATAAATTTGTTTGCCGGAATTGCTCTCTTATATCTAGTTTGTTTGAAATAAAGAGAGATCTTTTTTAGCTTTTACATACATTTCTTTTCATAAATTGTTATCATTTTATCTATATAATTTTATGTATGCATGTTTTATTAATTTTTGTAAGCTATTGCATACACAACTAGTATATAGTTTTTCACCAATTTTGCAGATTATGCATGAATTGACTTATCTGTTATTGCCATACCACCCTATTCCACGGATAATTGGGAGTTTACTGCATAGTTGAATCGTATAGTATTTGGGTGCTGGTAACTAACATTTTTTAATTGCTGTTCATAGGGACGTAGTTGAAGATGCCCGGTGTTAAAAATCTACATGATAGCGATCCAGAGGAAATGGATCAGGAAACCGCTGAAAGTGAAAAGTCGAGTAATGATGATACAGATTCATCATCTGGTTCAGGGTCTGATGATGACGATAGTTCAGGTATGTTTTGACTGATATTTAGAGCTTTTTCGGATACATTCATTTTCAGAGTTAAATTGAAGCTATATGCTTAACTATTTTTTTTTTTATTTTTATTTTTTTGACATCTTGCAATCAGATTGTTTTTTGTTTATGGCTCACTTCACTAGTTCATCTGGCTCTACGTCTAGCATTACCAATGACATGTTTATAATCGCGCTTCACTATCATTCTATCTACCATTCTGTGTACATAATACAGTTGACGCTCGATATAACGACCGTCTCCATCCTACAGAAAACGGTCTTTATAACGAGTGGTCGCTATAAAAGGTAGAACATAGAGTATATTGGGATACAGTTGGGGGTTTTCTCACCGGTCGTTATAATAGGATGGTCTTTATAACGTGTGGTCGTTATAACGAGCGTCAACTGTATAATCTTTTAATTCAGTTTTAACTTTACCTCTTGTGTTCAAAGTTTTTGAACATTTAGTATGTGATCTCATACTTGGTGACAATTCAATGTTTTATAATAGAATTATTAAACATCACCTAATAATTAGTTCATTCTGATTTCAAGCAACATTTTCGCACAAACACTCTTATATGCGTGCGGAAAAAAATTGATGCGTATTAATATTATATACATAGAGAAAGACCTGATTTTTCTGTATGAGAGGAAGTTTATTCAAATTTCCAAGGCAGTTGGATTGAGAATTCTAATTATTTTTTACTAATTTATTAATTCAACTTTTACTGATGTATCTTAGATATTCCCGATAAAACCAGTTTGAGCTGCCTAAAAGTTTGTAAAAGCCCTCCTGGGTTTTCGATGTAAAGCCTGTTTTTTTTAAGAATCATTCAAACATTGTACATCAAACTACTGCTTGCTGTTTTAATTTTTTTTATAGAATCAGGGGATCCCTGAAGAGAGGTCACTGTGACCCCCTAAAAAATTCTTATTCAACAAATTTGAAAAAAAAAAAAAAAATTATAAAATTGAATTATTAAAATTATTATACATTATATTTTAAATCAATATTGAATTGAATTAATATAGATTGAAATAATTATTGCTTATTTTGATCTTCTAAATATTTAAAAGTAAATAATTAAATAAGTGTGCAATTCATGTGCAGTTTTACTTTAATTATCTTGAACTAGTTGTCAGTAATGAAAAATGGCAACTTCTGGACCAGGTACTACTGACCAAGACTAAATATTGTAACAAACTTAATATTATAACAGAATTTATCAATACCAATTTCTGGGCTTAGTATTGACCAAAATATTTGTAATATCTAGTTTGTGCTTGAAATAAATGTTTTCAATCTGCAGTAAATAATGAAAAAACCCACTTTACCGACATATGTGTTTTTTTCAAGTGGGCCTACCCGAAAAAACCTGGGTGAGTTTTTTTGTTCTAGACCCACTTTGACAAACCCTGATTGCTTATGTTCTATTTATAGAAGTCAATGAAGAAGATTTTGACCGGAGAAGGAACGAATGTTTGAATCAAATGGCAGAACTTGAAAAACAATTTATTTTAATGAAAGAACAGTAAGTATTTTAACCGAATTCTGCTATAAGTTGTCGAAGGTATTTCGTTATGTATTCTTGAAGTATGTAAATTCTTTAATTATTAAAGGCTTTTCCAAATTATGACCCTAATGCTTAATGTTATTAATACTTTATAATTTGCAAACTTTAAGTTATGTCTAAACAATTCAGAAATCTGAATTAAATTTTGTCAAAAAATTACAGATCAAGGGATTTATTCTTTTCAAAGGCTAATATTGCTGCTGTCAGTACCATGAACATTTGCCAATCAATAGTGTCAATAATATACATTGCAAATGGAATAGGTAATCTAATGATGCCATCTATTTTTTTGCTATATTATCTGAGAAAAAGTTAAAGGTGTTATGATTTTTTTTAAGTGCATTTTATTATTATTTCTCAATGATTGACAATTTTGCTATTCTTAAAAAAAAACTTTTTTGTTTTGTATATTTGCTATTTCACATTTCACACACTCCAGGGGCCCCCGTACCTACCACAACTCGTGGTTTAACCGGGATGGGACCCTGAAGAGCGCTCTGTTCTTAATTTTGAACCAGAACCAAGGGTCGAGCAAACCCTTGGCCCAGCACCCCCAGAGGTATCGTTTCACTTGGAGGACTTTGTGACCACGACATTTTTAATGTCCCCCAGCCACCATTAATCAAGACGGTGGATTTTTGATCGGCTGGGGATCGAACCCGGTTCCCTCTGGAGGGAGTCCGACGCCTTACCGATCGGGCTACCACGGCCCTTGTATATTTGCTATTGTAGTTGTTCTGTTTAGTAAATTATGAGTTGATCCCAAATAATGTGCAATTGCATATTTTAACCTTTGACATTAATGCAGATAAATGCATGCAAACACTATTTTTTAAAAAATAAATGATTGTTATGGTGTTTTGCTAAAACTAAAAAGAAATATTATTTTCTCTATGAACGAAAAATCAGTTGATCTACAGAGCTCCATTTCATAGAAATGAAAACTTTGCCTTCCAGTAGCCAATAAGATTTTTTTTTTTTTGGGGGGGGGGGGGGTAAAGCAGCAAGTTTTCCTGAATTAGAGTAGTTTTCTGGAAATCAGTTAATGGGAGCAACTGAGTTTTTTAGATGCAATTCTTAGTTACCAATCTTTTAGTTGTTCAATTTTACTGTAAAATATACTGAGTATGCACGTGCCTGGAGACTCGAGGAAAATCATGAATTTTGTCCATTATCCAAAATGGTCATGAAAAATCATGAGTTTCAAACAAAAATGCTGAAATGTCATGAAAGTTGACAATTGGTTATGGATTTTGGGTTCAACATCATTTGTTTAAAGTTCGAATAATTGAGTTGTGAAATGCAAATACCTGTTTTCTGGTGCTATCTTTGTGGTGTTGTTGCCTGTACCCTTAATGGGAGACATCCTGTGTAAACAAAGGATTTTACTCCTTTTTTAAAAAAAATTGAAACTTCTTGCTAAAAGTTTTGGTTTAAGCTTATAAACTGAAATGATCCAAATCCTGGAATTGCAAATTTTGTTTTACCTTCAATATTGTTACTTTTTTCTTACTCATGCTAGTTGCAAGTTATAAAAACAAAAGGTGCCCACATATTCGGATGCTCTTACCCTACTTCTTTTACTGAAAACGATAAAACTTCACTCATGGGAAATTATTCTTTCAGGTTATATGAAGAAAGAAATACACAGGTTGAAATACAATTGGAAGAAGTAAAAGCTGGTACAGCTGCAGAATATCTTCAGCCTGTTGATGAGTTAAGACTAAATTATGAAACTCGTTTAGAAGTTGCTGGTATGTTAAAATCCATATTCTGTTGATTACAAGCATCTTTAGTTTAGCAATTCTCCAGATAGGTGTTATTTTGTACTCCAAGCTTTTCAACTTTTCACAGAAAAATTGAAAAGCCATGAAAAAGTTTTAATTTTAGAATGTAATAATTAGTAAGGTAATTTTATTTTTAGAAATACTAAGAGATTTGAAACTTGTCAATATAAAGCACATTTGTGAAGCTGAACAGCAAGCTGCTATGCAAAATTTACAGGTAAGCACTTTTATTGAATATAAAAAGTCCATTGTGCAAACTTTTTATGGGAAATTTGAAAATGCTGTGTGGAACTTGCCTGAATTAAGTCACTTATTAGTTTTTGCTTCGCAGTTATAAAAATTGAGTTAAATTTGGTTAATCAAAATGTCCAAAATGCATGGATTTATTTGTATTAGCCGCTATTCGTAACAACCAGGAATCGGTGACACAGGGTTGCCACAGGCTACTTAAATGCTACTTTTTGCTGCTTTTTTTGGCTCTAGGCGACTTTGGAGACTTTTTTTGAGTACAAACAGGCTAAAAAGCAACTTATTTTCACTGGAGCTACTTTTTTGGAGACTTCTTTTTTTCCAAAACAAGTTTTCATTCGAAAATCTTGATTTTTTTTTCACACTATTTGACTTTATTTATTAATTTGAAACCCATTGTTTTTTATTCTTATTTCTCTGTCACCTAAAAAAAAGAACATTCCTTTGCCTTTTATTATGGACAGATACACTATTATTTTTTAAATCAGGGAGGGGCTTAGATTTTTGAATAACCTCTTTGCTACTTTAGCTATTGGGTAAAAAGTGATTTACTTAACAGCCATATCTACTGAAGAAGGGAGGTTGATCTATTTATTTGATATATATTGGGGAAAAATCGACTCAAAGTTTAGTAGATTGAAGGAACTGACTTATTTAAGACTTTCCTTTAGATGAATTTTAATAATAAACAGCTGATTAAGTAAAAATTTATTTTTAGGAACTTACAGACATCAAGCACGAGCTTCGCCCAAAATTCTACACTGTTAGAGATTTCAATAACTGTGCGCATCTTGTAATTTCAATAATTTTAGAATTTGACAGCTATTTTAACATCAGCTAACAGAAGCATATTATATACATAGTTCTTTTTTTTTCAACCTTGACTTTTATTTTTTATCGATTGTACCTAATTACTTTTTGGTGGGAAGTGTACTAAATATTTAGCAAATGAGCTTTTAATTGTTAAATTGTTTACTTGCAATAAGTATTTTTTCATTTAAAACCTTAATCAGCTTTTTTTTTATTTTATTAATTTTTTAAGGGATAGTTTTTGCATAAGCTTCCCTTTGAACAGTTGGAATATGAAAGTTGAAGTAACTCATCGATTAATATTTTTAGAATTAATGATTAAATAGAGGAAAATTATACAAAGTGATATAAATTAAACAAGCGTATAAAAGGTGTATTGTTTAAAGTTTTTCTTTATTTTAAAGAGCTCATTTATGTGCAATTTTCAAGTTTGTGTGATCTTCTACCTTGCGAAAAATCAGAATTCTTTTGCACAATTTTTGGGAGTTTTTTTTTTTTTTTTTTTTTGAGTATACATTAAAGCTTTGTAAAAAGACAAGTACATAAAATTTTTTCTCATTTTTACTGAAACTTTCATTTAAAAATTAAAAAAAAAACTTCGCGATTATTTTAAGCATGATTATTCACTTGCCACAAAAAGTACTGAATAGCTGATTTTGTTTCAATGTTGTCAAGTTTTGTAATATTAGCATTATATTTCTGATTTTCTGCAAGGAACAAAGTACTAGTTAACATTATGATTAGGAGCTCTATTTCTCCACTTCAGACTTCCATCACAAGTTCTCCCTCACACCATCTCATGTTGTGGAACCAATATGTGGAGTTAGGGCCGTATTGAAGGGGTGGGTTTTTAGGGTTCAAACCCCTTCCGAAATTTTTCAAAACTATGAAAAAAATGCTTTTTATAGTTTCTCACTGACAAAATTATTATTGCTGTTTTGTTTTAATTTTCTTATTGACTTTGAAACTGCAATTAAAAAATGAAATTATCATTATTGAATAATTGTATAAATTAAGTGTTTTTTCTGCAGTAATTATTTTTATTGTAGTTATTGCAACATACCTTAACAGTACACCTTTCCCTGCAAATTTTTAATACCACTAAAAGAACTCCAAAATTTTTCAAATTTGTAAGTACTAAACTCTATTTTTAACACATCTTATGAGTGTCTCGTGAAATAGAAATTTTAAAAGTACTTCTTCGAATGCGCGTGTAGTGACGTTAAAAACTAAAAAATGCTTATCTGCTTTTAAAAAATGTCTACTATTTATTATAGCTAATACACATATTGTAAATTAATAATTTTTACATTCAGCAAAATTGGTACTTATTTCTTTAAATTTAATTTTTTTTGGGGGGGGAGGAGTGAAAAGAAAGATGATAACCAACAGTTGAGAGACAAGTCTTAATTTATTATGGAAAATATATCGTTTTGTCTCCAAGGGATTCTATAATATCTAAAGCAAAAACCAGTATGTGGACTTCATTTTCTACATAAGAGTTTTAACAACTGTTTTTTGATACATAATTACCACCTTGCAAAATGATGAGCAATTTCTAAAAAAGAAAATTATAGTATTCAATCACAAAACTGTTCAGTGACAAGGTTAGAAATTAGTTTGTCTTAGTCAAACTTTTCATTTCAACGTTAAAGTTTCATTTTAATGCATGCATTATGTATGAGATTTTTAAAGTAGTTCTTGGGAAATAAGCAAAGCTGTTGTCCGAACTACAGAAAACAGGTGTTTTAAAATGCAGGAAAAGCAAGAATAATCACAAACTTTAACAACTTACATACATTCTCCAACCAAATGGATGCAACAAAACTATTACCATATACTACAATAATTAAATTGCAAAAAGTACACTAGAATTTGGAATCAAAAAGACACACCTTTATCTTGAAAATCTTTGCATGCAACAAAAATTCTTGATCCCGGGAAAAGCCAGGTTGAAAACAAAAACTACTGAAAGTGCCAGAGTGCATGAAAAATGAAAATTAAAATGGCCATTCATTTCAACAAATATAGTGTTGCCTGCAATATTGCCAAATTTGTGTTTAAAATTAATGATATTTGAAAAAATATTTTATAACTGTTTGCTTGACCTTTAGATCACCTTCTATTATTTTTTGTTATGTTCAACCTTTAACCTTTTCACTTGTAGAGTGAAAAAACCCTCTTGTGGGACTCAATAAAGTGTGACTTAGAAGACAAGATTCGAAGATTAGAAGAAGATCGTAATAGTATTGATATTACATCAGGTAATGCTTATCACTTTTTGTAAAGTTTTTTTTTTTTTTAATTTACTTGATACATGGTAAATAGTTATTTGCAAAATCATTTCATGTTAGAATTGATTTTTAGGTATTAGTCTCAAGTTAATTAAAGTGTTGAAGTTCTTTTGAAATTTTTAACAACTTGAAATGTATTACGCATATTGTTAATTTTCCTGTTGTAAACTCTTGAAATGTTTTGTTTTATCGAGGAAAAAAAAAAAAGCAAAAGTGATAATCACTACTACAAAGGAAAGAGGAAGAAATTCTACCAAAAGTGATAATCACTACTACAAAGGGAAGAGGAAGAAATTCTACCGTAATTTGTCTACGTAAGAGTGAAGGCTTTCACGGCCGTTGTCAATACAGTACAGAATCTTTTATCCGGGAACCAAAATACCGGGAAACCAGAAAACCGGCAACATGTAGTCGATTTTTCCGCCACTTTTTAAAATACGCATTTTCAGCAATTTCTAAAAAATGAAGAGCTTTTTTTTTTTTTTGTTTTTCTTTTGAAATACTTAAATGAATATGAACGGTTTCTTCATAAATACCATATAAGTGGAATATAACTCAGAAATTTTTAATATTGTAATATCTATAAGCACTTCTGGATCGTTTCCTCTTCAGATTTTAAGATGCATTACTATTTGTTATAATAACTTGGGTTTTATAAACAATTGGCATATATCGCTTCGTAGCGATCCAGAAAACCGGGAAATTCAGTTATCCGGGATAGATGTGGTCCCAAACATCCCGGATAATTGGTTCTCTACTGTATTATTAAAAGATTCCGGGCTGTTGTGCCGTGGTCTGAGGAGCATTGTTCCAAACTTTCAGCCGCATCTGCGGTGGCCATCTTCAGTGGCATTGACGAAGCTACCAGGGAAGGTTCCTCTCGGCGACTGATACAGTTTTCGAAGTGTTTGCAGTATTTATCAAGGAAATGCCCTTTTTGTCCTCAACTGCTATTGGCCGAATGTGAGTTTACAAAGTACCCAGTTCCTGCCAATCTGTTTACATTGGGACGACGAAAAGAATATTTCTACAAGGATCAAGGAACATCAAAGAAATTGCCATCTAGGCCACATGGAAAAGTCAGCAGTCGCGGAGCACACTTTCAATGATGGTATCCACAATATTGAATTTAAGAAACTGAAAATATTATCACGGACCTCCCACTACTACACAAGATTGAACAGAGAATCAATAGAGATATTTAAACCTTTGAACAAGTTCAACAGGAAGGAAGAAGGTGTAAAACCAAACAAACTCTGGCATCCTGTATTGAGACGAATTAACCAGCGAAGAACCACCACCAAACCAGAGACGGGAATTCTCCAGCCAATCAACCGGTCAGAACGAGGACAACAGTAGCTAAGCTAGCTGCAACCAACCAGGAGGGAGGAGCACGGGTGTCCGTCGGCCAATAGCAGTCGAGGACGAAGAGGGCGTTTCACTGGTAAAAACTGCAAATACTTCGGAAACTTTCAGTTGTCGAGAGGAATCTTCCCTGGAAGCTTTGTTAACGCCATTGAAGATGGCCGCTGCAGATGCGGCTGAAACATTTGGAACAATACCACTCAGACCATGGCACAACAGCCCAGAATCTTCTAATAATATAATAGTAATTCCTCTATGTGTTATTATTATTATCTTTTTATTAGCTTAAGCTTTTAATTGAAATTCCAATGTATATTTATATCAAATCAAACTTTTGTCTTGCATGAGTAACTTATTTTTGGTTTCAGCATCTGTCATTCGAAAATGTTAAAATAATGATTAATCAGAAAAGTCAATTTATGATCCTTGTTTTTCAAATATTTATTTATGAATGTATAAATTAAGAATAGAAAAAAAAAAAACAATATTGACTTTCATTTCAATTTGTTGTATAAAATTTGTCATCCCCCAGAGACAACTTGTTTTGTCAATTTATTTTCAGAACCCTTTTTCCTCTTATAGATCATTGAAACAAACAATTTTTATTAATTAACTAGATTTTAATGAGCCTTTTCTTTTTTGTACAGATCTTTGGAATGAACAAGTAAACCACAGGAAAAACAAGAGGAAAGCTGATCCACAATGTGTTGGGAAACGTAGGAAACCTGTTACTGTTTCAGATATCCTTTTCTTGTTATAGTTTTAGTAATGGGGTTTCAAGGAAACTCTTTGTCAGAGGTACTGAACAGAACTTCTAATTTCACTAAAGAAGGAATTCCTCAAAATTTTGAGGCATATGTGTATGCTTTTACTTGCAAATTTTTGCTTTAATTTCATTGGGGTTTGTACAAGTCTATTAACTTCTTCCTTACGGCTGGAGATGATATGTATAGCAAAAAGTTTTGCTTTAAAGACACAGGACTTAGACGCATTTATCCAAGAATTTATTTCTGCTTTTCACAATAAGGGTTCTTCTGAAATAGTGTGAAAGTTGTTAGCAATTAGTCAGTGGTATGTTTCAGTGCATTTTAAGAGAAACAGCTAAAAGTGCTCATCTAGTTTCCACAAAAAAGTGTTCATACTTATCTGATGATCACTTAAAGAATTATAAATGCTTCAAGTATCAGAGCAAAAATTAGATTAATTTGATGGTTAGCTGGCTTGTATTAAGCATAAATGTAAATTTCAAGTATTTTTTTAAGCATAATTTCCACTGTGAGTACTAGTATAGCCTGATTTATTGATAATCTGAAGGACTTGTGTTCGGTTTAAAAAAAAAATTTCTCCCCTCTCTTAAGATTTAAAATTTGAGACGAACATATGGGAGTCCTTTAAAATCAAAGTCCATTTTATGGAAAATAGTTTTATTAAAAAAAAAAAAGGCTTAACCAATGAATTAAAGCCAACAGATCAAAAACCTCTAGATCCCAACAAAAAGGATTTGAGGTCAAAAACCCTTTAGATTCATAGTTTCAAAGGCGGAACTATGGATTTTGAAATATGGACTTGACGGGTTTTGATTCTAAACAACTCATATTATTTACAAAACTTTTTATTATTCTAAACAATTCTGATGTGCAATTTGATCCTTAACATTTTACGTCCATATATAGTATATATGCTTCATGAAAATGATATTTTAGAAGACTGGACAACCATTAGAAAAGTAAGTTATGTTTGTTTTATAAATTTTAAGTGTTAAATAGTAATTCTTAATGTTAGTTTCAAAAAATTAAATCCCAACAGCTTCAAACTACAAACTATGTTTTAAATCTTTCACCTGAGCTGACTCAATTTTAAATATATTTTTAAAAGGCATGAACAGCCGATACTTGCATAGCGCAAAAGTAATAGATATTTTTTGGACGTTGCTATTTGTTATGCAGAGGTTCAAATTTCTGAGTAGCAACTACTAAAAATTGCTGCTTTACCTTTCAGATGATTGTCTGTAAAGTAAACAAACATATGGTTGATCACAAAACTTATTATTAATCAACACCCAGTAATACTTTTAAAAAATAATGCTTAGCTTTAAAGTTGAAAATGAAAACATTGCTGTAGTCTGTTAGCTGCATTTTTTCCCCCGAACTTAAAAATTAATATTTACTTGTGAAAATGTTATCACCAGAGAAATAAATTTCAGATGCTCTGATTACAAGTAAAGCTCCATTGCATTTACAAGCATCCACAGGAAATTTTATATATAGATACTTATACTTAATCAAGAAATGGCAGCAAATAATATTATTTAGCTTTTCTTCATGCTAATTAATCTCACACAAAAGAGGTTCTTTTGTAAGGAAAGTAATTTGTTTCTACTTAAAAATGCTTACAACTTTTTTTGTTTTTATTTTAGGCATTTCTAGATTTGAAGCACTGGGAAAATTTTTAAGGGGTTCTTTTTTACGTATTTTCCAATGGCACCAAATCCAAAACGATTGAACAATTTCTGAATGTTGAACATATGTTCAAGTGGACATAATAATAAATTTTTATTGCTACCTCTGATAATTAATGTCCTATGAAGATGAGAGTGCACTACTTGTGGTCCTCCTAAAGCTTCAAATTTTTTGATATCTTGTTCGACATTGAATTTTATCTCTCCCTCAAGCATTTTTTATATCAGTGTGCCAAATACACCCTCCAACCTACCCACTCTTCCCCTAAAATTAAAATTTCCAAAGGTTCCTTCCTATCACTTTCTTATAAAATGAACCTATGCTCAAAATTTCAGCTTTTTAAGCTTAGTACTTTTTGCTGTGTGTAGATAGATCAGTCAAGACAAGCTGTTTTATAAATTTACACATGTAGATTAAAATGTAAAATGCTTGAAGAAATAATGTGAGTATGATTGTATGTATTTAAGCTATCTTTTCTCTTTTTAGGCATTGAAAGCTTCAAAACAAAGTAGTGAATGTAAGTAAAATATATGAATTTCAAAATTTTTAATAAAATATACCTATTTTTTATTAACTAATCTCAAAAATTGATGCTTGATTTTGATCTTGGTGTGCATGTGCGACATTGGTACTTGAAGTAAACTTAATAGTGATGGAATAATTATGAGTGCCTTTCATTTGAGAAACGAAGTAGTTGCTTTGTGGTGAATTATGTGCGAAAAAAAAAAGTGTTTCTGAACTATTAACTTCTCAGTATAAAAGCATAGTTACAAGAGTTTTATTTATTAATTTTTGATTTAGGTGGGAACGTAAGCGTTCCCATCTAAATTAAATCAGCTTTCAATCGATCAAATCTCAATCAAATCGAACTCTTGTTCCCAATGCTAACTTAAGAGTTCGATTTGATTGAGCAACCACACTCTGTGGTCATTAATGGAGGTTGGTCTATTTTAGATGACATTCTTTTTTAACGTACAAAAAACAGTAATAGCACCAAAAGAATAAATTTATGTTCTGCTTACAGAAGAATATTATGATAAGAATACATTTAAATTGAGAAACTATTTTTTTAAATAAAATATATTTACATTATTTTTGCATTTAAGAACTTATTTGCTTTAAAATGTGAGAAGAGATTTGTCTGCTTCATATTCTTGGCTTTTTCTGATGCTACTTTTATTTCTAATTCATCCTTTAGCTGCAAAAAATAAATATTAATGTCTGTATCATTGGTATAATCTAAGTGCAACATGAGCCTATCTATTTCTCACCTCTTCAAATGAGCTAAATACAGATTTTGACTGCTAAAATGACCTAGGAATGTCTGTTCTGTTCATAAGTAGCAACTAAATTTTGAAGAATGTATTTAAATAGAGAAATAAATTTTCTTTTATAAAATATGTACTATTATCAAAAACAACCTTTTGGAAAACTTCTTGTCTGTAACAACCTTCCACAACAATGAGTGAGGGCCTGACCTCACCCGTCGTTGTCGGCATGCACAAACCTGTTTGATGCATTCTTTATTTTAAGGCATGTGGAGGATTTTTTTTTTTTTTTTTTGAATTTTTCTTAACGAATTGATTGAAATATATTAATTCTGCAAATAGTTATTTTATTATGCAGCTCTTTATTATTGCTAAAAAGTATTAATTTTCGTGTTTATTTTTCAAAAAATGTATTTTTCTCTTCCATCTATGATCTCTAATTTCTGTACAGTTGTAAATTGTTTTTCAGATGAGTTCAACGCTCCGGAACAGAGGGTAAGTGCACGTTTTGCTGACGGAAAGCTCTTATTCAAGGGAGATTCCTTTAGGAAAGGGGAATCTGTATATGTAGATGACAAGATAGACAGCCCCTGGCCGTAAGATATACCTTCTCATACTTTTACATTCCTTTGCTGTTATTTACATTGCCTTTTACCGATAATTTTCTCATCAAATTTTATAAATTATAATTTTTCTGTTCATAGTTAGGGTCATTCCATCGTGACTAACGTAATATTTGAGCTGATTTTGTAACTGTTTTTACTTGTAACTTAAAGGACAAAAAATATTTTTTAGTTATGCTGGTGGATTTACAATGTACATGGTATCTATGTATCATTTCTGCTAAGATTTTAAAACAAAATTACTGACAGTAGATATTTTTTCAGCCAAAATAGCAGTGTGACTAACGTAACATTTTTGCAACCCTGAAAATGAATGCTCATGTTGTGAGGCAAAAATTTCTCAAAGTAAAGCAAGTGTTAAAAATTCAATGATGTATTTGAAAAATGTGTAAAGTTTAAAAACATTAAACATATTTATTAAATCTTAATTTTTTTAGTCTTTAAGTGTCACTTTTACTCAAGATAGAGTGTGACTAACGTAACGTGACTAACGTAACCATTGAAAAACAAGCAGTAAACACACTACAATCTATTAATTATGTCTAATCTCAGTGATAATTACAATACTTTTCCAATTTTTTTTTAACTTCTTATGTTGTATGATTATTTATTTATTTATTTATTGACACTTTTTTCACCTCAGTATTTTTTTTTCTTCGGCTGAGGTTGACATTTCTATGGAATGACCCATTACCTAAAAACCTTTACGTGTAAGCTGTGTACAATTGTAAAATATTTTTGCATTTATGAAAAATTCATCTATTTTACTTGGTTTTTAAATTTTTGTATTGTAATTAATAACAATTAGTGAAATGGAGGTTTTTAATCCAGAATCTACTGTATTTAAAAAATCTTCGCAATTTAAATTTGAAAAAAAAAAAAAAAAAAACTAATATCAAAAGTTCTTTACTTATTTTGATTCATTAACTCTGCCATTTAATAAAGCGATCTGCTGTAATTAGATCTTTGTCATTTCAGCATTTGTTTTAATATATTTACTATTTGTGTTCTAGTGCTCATGTTATATCGGTGAATACTAGTGAAGTTCTTCTACAAAAGCAGGATAGCAGTTGGAGTAGAATTTGCATTAGTGATTTACAGTCTGGAAAATTTACCATTAGACATGCTATATCCTGAAAGTAATTGAGTGGTTGATCATTGCAAAAGAGGTGCATCTTGCAAATGATGATTCAATTGTATTCTGTGAAGCATACATTCTGTATATAAAATGTATATATAAATTTATTTTCATTAAAAAAAAAGTCAGTTATTTGTTTTGAATTTGTGCATTAAAATTTTAATTTATCTTCCTATCCTGTTAGAATTTAGTATTTTATGAAGTGTAAATGTTTCACTTTGAAAATATTTCCGTCAAATTAAAAAAAAAGAAAGAATCAACCACATGACAGAAATTGAGTTATTTCATCGTTAATGTTGTTATAGCTTATTTGTTAGTGCTCATTTTTCTGCCTCTTAAGATCAAAATTCATGGGGGATCAAAATGGAAAATCAAAATCAAACTTTTTTTATGCTATAGGTAATATTTATTAATTATTTATCACACAGTTTACATTTCATAAGTATGATGGACATTTTTAAAACCAAAATACATCAAAACAATATTAAACTTTAAAGTTAGCAACAAAACTTCACCATTTAGAGTAATTGCCAATTTTTCAAACATCTGAGTTTGATAAAATAACTACAAAACGAATGACTATGAATGAAAATTGATTTGATGTGTGTGTATTATATTATTGTTTTACTTCTACAAGCTTTGTATTAATGCTCAAGTTAAAAATCCTATTTTTCTTCAAAACTTGACTGAGCATAGTTGTATTATTCTTTCCAATGACTCCTATATTTTAGTCATTCATCCAAAGCGGTAAATTTGGCACTACTGCACCATAAATAGAACAAAAAATGACTTATTTTTAATATCACACATTCCAAGAAGGAACTTGTATTAGTATGATTCTTACAAATGAAAATCAGTACTTTTATGTTAAAAGGGCAATACTTAGCATTCTGTACACCATGACATTTAGAAAAAAAAATCAAATGTCTATTGTATCAAAATTGTGCCAAATAGTGAAAGAATATGTAAGTATAATTAGTTTACAGATTTGGCCTGATATTCTGATTGAGCAGAGTGGTACCCCTTTAATAGAAAAGTACTCGGAAATCTCTGTTTGATGGAGAAATTTCAAGCTTTAAAAGTAATGATAATATAAATATCTACTTGAATCAGATAACAAAAGTTGAATTTCTATTTCAAACTTTACTTTTGAACTAAGTTACAAAATAATTTCATTCAGTGCATGGCAGCTTTATTCAAAATTGAGCTGTTTATGAGACTAGTTTTCATCTTACTGTTGAAGTCTGACACATTGAGAAAACAAAAACACAGTGAATTTAAAAAGATTAAATTTTTGAACAATCTGAAATGTCCAATATGAATTAAAAAAAAAAAACAGCTTCAAATCTGAAATAGTTAGTTATAGTTTGATTTTTTGAAAAATACTTCATGTTTGATGGGTTGCTGTAACATAGTTCTGTTTAGATTCAATTATTAAAATGAGTAAGATTTCCCTATCATGAGCTGCAACATACAGTGAAATATGTTTAACACAAAAAAATATTTCGGTCCCCTCAGCTTTATGTCAAACATTTTTCAATGCATCATAAAACATCGACTTTTTTTATGTAACTTGTATTTATTAATTAAAACAAGATGCAATGTAGGAATAATTTTTTCTTGGTAATGAGAAAATGTGCCAAAATGAAAGAAAACTAACAATCCATCACATATTCTTAATTCATAGTTACAGCTATATGCATAATTTACAGCAGTGATGCCCAACCTATTTTTGTCCAAGAGCTGCACCTGATATGAAACTGAATTTCGCTGGCCAGAATAAACAGAACTGTTCGAGGGTGTTGTAGCTGTGGCTTTCAGTGTCGGACTTTGATTTGCTTTATTTTAGGCAATAAATAAACATAACATGTACTTAAAAAAAAGACAAAAAGAAACTTATCTTACACATTGTATAAGCCGCAAGAGATAAAAGTCGGTTTTAAAACACTTATAAGCCACGGCTTATCTACCCAAAAATATGGAAGTTAATTTTTGCCTAGATACCAGAGAAATAGGAAGAAGTGTCCATCTGTTTTTTAGAAACCAATTTCTAACTATTTTGCAGCAGTCATTCATTATATCAAATAACGACCGTTGTTTTGAAGTATTGACATAAGGGCGCTTTTCCACTTGACAACACGACACCGACGAAAGTCGGACAGTAATACTGCAACGATAAATACGGTGTCGTGTCGTCTATAGCACTGCTTTTCCACTTAAACGATATCGTTTCTCCGAACAGGTCATTTTCCACCGCATTTCATTTCGAAACAGCACTGTGTTCGCACGTACATTATTATGGCTGCTCAATTTAACAGATTACGACTACTATATTTGCTTAACCTCCGGAGAAAAAGAAAAAAGGTACATTGTAGGCGAGTTTTATAGTTTTCAAGAAATTGCAAAAAGATTTAAGGTGATTTTAAATATTTTTACTAAATTTACAAAGAATAGTAAAATTTAAAATCTGGACAAGGTTATTCAACGCAAGTAGTTTAATCTAAAGTGTATAATACATTTTTATAGTTACGAGCAATGCTCTTTGAGTTTACCTGTTTCTTTCTTGTCTGTAGATGATTTGCCGTCATATTCCTCATCTAAAAATGTAAAAACTTCTTCCCAGGCTTTTTCCCTGTGAATTTTGTTTTTGTATAAAATATATCGCTTATCCCATAGACATGGTCGCTGCTCAATTAATTCACACTAAACAGGCACGTCAAACTTTCCATGACTACTGTGTTGCTCATCGAAGAAAGTTCAGAATGAAAATTTAATCTTTTTTGAAGCATTAAAAGTCGTCTGCGCTACAATTAACGAAACAAAGTACAAAATAAAATTATTAAAATCTTTTATTGCTTCATCTTTTATCAATCATCTGCAAATTGAAGCTTATATTTATTAATGCAGAGATGTCGAATTTGAACGCTATTGCTATATTTCGAAGAAAGTAAACAGATGAATGAATGTCGTCCCGATTTTAAAGGCGAGACGAATGCCATCCGACACGAATGGGACGACAAACGATATCTTTCGGTCAGAGACGACACAATCGTCCTGGAATCGGGAGATGGAAAAGCGCATAGCATATTTTAATGTATTTTGCGTGCGCCAATGTCTGATGACGACAATCATTTACGATTTATCGTTGTCGTGTCGGTAAGTGGAAAAACGCCCTAACAGTGGGTCTCATGAAGCTGCATGTGGCTGGTCGGGCATAGGTTGGACACCACTGATTTACAGCATCTTTAACACCAAGCCATCAAAAAAAAAAAAACAAGACTGCAAGCAAAAAAATAGCGTTATTTACACTCATATTTTCACAATTTACAGATAATTACATTCAATCAAAGAAAAATTTTCATAACTTTAAAAAGACCCACAAATTTTTCACATTCCATGCTATATGTAAAATCAAATATATTTGAATTTACTCTTATATACATTTTCTTATGGCAGGCAATACCTCTCACACAACATTTTTTTTTTTTAAGTAGCATTAAACAGGGTAACATTAGGACATATTTATAGATTTTGCGAAAGTTTTTAATTTTAGACATTAGCAAAATAGAAGATTTAGTCTTCAGTTAGCTTACAAGACCCTGATTCTTCAAATTAACTGAAAATGAGACTACCTTATTAAATTTAACCCACCATTCAAGGCCATTTTATCCCAACAATCTCGGTTTCATTAAGAGATGCATATTTTCACGTATGAAGCCCTTTGATTTGATTGCTTAACATTAACAACTTACAGTTATCCATTTTCCCGAAAATAACACTTCCTTTCACCATTTTTCAATGCCATCATTTTAATATTCATAAAGATGCTGAATAAATGATTCATTTAGGGCTTCATCATACTATGGAAGAGAATCTAGAACAGTTCTGCATAGTCCATTTAAAACCTAGATGGATCAAAAAATCACCTTACATATGCTAGGCATTCCGGTAAGTGTTTTAGGGACAGTGACGAATAAAAAGGAAAATTAGTGAGAGAATGAAAGTATGATTAACACTAGGACAAGATGTCTCAATGTTATCCCAATATTTTAAATGTGTTAAATTTTTTTTAATTCAATCTTTGAAGCCCTTGAATACAGGGTTGGCAAGTTTTTGACAGTCGGAGGTTTTATCCGGTTTTAACCGTGGTTTTTACCGTCATGTCAAAAACCCCTTTTTGACATGGTTTTTGACATAATTGTCAAAAACCTAAATTTCTGTCCAAAACATGTTTAAATTTGATATTGATAATCAAAATACATTTTCAAATGAATTTTACAATTTCTGATTTCAGACACTGAAGTAAACTTTTGGAGTTTTAAATTATTAAAATAAAGTGCAATAAGAGCAATCCTAAATAAGCTTATTTTCCAGTACAGAATATTTGTAGTAATTCTCAGATAAAGTTGATTACAAAAGTAACAGCAATAACTAATAAATAAATAAATAAAATAGTTTGATCAAAAATATTTAGCAGATTTGTACACTGAGTACTAATTAATTTAGTTTTGCTTTTACTCAAAAGAAAAAAAAATCACTTTAAATTCTGATGTAAAGATTTTTAGATTGATAAAATAGCTAATTAATAGTTATTTAAACATTTAAACAAAACTACTTTAAAAACTGGATTTAACTTTTAATACTTTTAACTTTTTTCACAGCATAACAAGTTAATTTAAAAGAATGATAATTAATTTTCATTAAATTTATTAATTTAATTTTTATTAAATTTGACTGATAAGATAACTAATTGATAGTTTTTAAACATTTAAACAAAACTTCTTTAAAAACTGGATTTATGTTTTAATATTGAACTTTTTTCATGGCAAAACAAGTTTAAAAGAATGAGAAATAATTTTCATTAAATTTATTAATTTAATGTTTATTAAACTTGATTAATAAGTTGTATACATTTTTATTTAATATTTTTCAGGATGAGAAACCTTATATGTTTATAAAAAATCTCAATAACCACTGTATTTGTGTTTTAGACAGGTTTTTGATGTTTTCGACGTTTTTGACGGGTTTTCGACAGGTTTTCGACATGTCATGTCAAAAACTGGTTTTTGACGTCAAAAACCCAACCCTGCTTGAATATGAATTAAACAAATCAACTAAAGTGATAAGATTCATAATAGTACAACTACTTACGTGAAATTTATTGATAACAGACTTGGCAAAAGAAGCGTTCTCTCAAATCCAAAACAGCGAAGTTCCAAACAATACATGCTTAACTATTGTCAAAGAGGTCAAGAGAGAAACTAGGGGTGGTAAAGCTGCCATTGCCATGCTTTAGACGTTATACAAGCAAACGAAAATCAGTAACTACATTAAAAAGGAGCAACAAGGAGCTTGCATAAAAAACAAATTTGGAATGTCATAAAAGCGATCCCAGTTTACGATATTTAACATTTTCATTGAAATCAAGTACCAACATTAAAGATTTTTTTTTTGTTTGGTTATAATTCGAAAATTTTGTATTCACAAAATTAAATGTTTACTTTTCATTTTATCTTATTGTAGACAGATACATTGGCAAAATTTTAACCCTTCTACCATAGATTTCAGCCTTGAGCTGGTTAATGATATTTTTTCTAAATATTTAAATTCCTAATTATTTAACATTTTTTCACTGATTAAAAAAAGCATGAACTATTAATTAACAAAAGATAGTAATGAGTATGTGATTAATTAATTAAAAAACTAATATCTGGGAAAAAATTGATTTGTATTTGCTAAGAACAAAATGGACAGCCCCAACCTATCACAAACTTTACTGGATAAAGGTCTTTAAAGAGAGGGGGGGAGATATAGTAAATAAGTTCTTTGCTTGAAATCGCTAATAAATTTTAATGTCTCCTTAAGGGGAACAATGGAGGAGCGCAAAGGGTTGGAAAATAATCATCCAAAGTTGACGATTTAACCTAAAATGTTGTTCCATTTAGAGTTTGTGAAAAACAATTGCACATAGTATAAGCTTTATCCCCTGTACTATCTATTGCATAAAAACTATTCAAAAATTATGTCCCATTCAGTTGCACTAGCACATATTTGTGTATTCAGAAAGGTTTCTACACTGCGATTCAAAAGTTTAGACAAAATGCAAATATGTGAATAAAAAGAAAACTATTCAACGAAATGCGTTCAAATTTCTACTGCAGGTACACAATATGGTCCCAAACACGTGTCTGGAGTTCTTATAACTATAACTGGAATCAAATTTTGGATATTACAAAAGACATTTTTTACATTGTTGCAAAAGTTTAGACAATAGTCAGATTTTATGCAAATATCCCTTGAAATGTGATTGGTGGAGGAAATGCGGGACTGTATTCTTCATTTATAAAGTGCAGAGATTGCTGAATAAATAATCAAAAGGTCTTTAGCTCTCGTGTAAAGAAGATGAGAAAGTTTGGAAGACAAAATTTGAAAATGAACCTACTTTATTAATTTTTTGTCTTTTAAATTGGCTCTAGTATGGTAGTACATTGTTTTTTACTTTGTGGAGAGCAAATTCAGACATGCGTATCGATCAAAAAAGTCCAAGAAAAAATATATTTCTTAAGGATGAAGGAATTGAAAAAACGGCTTAGACTGACGATTCGCGCCTTAATCCTACAAAACTTCAACTTGGGTCAAAAACAGCACGTGACAGCACAAGTAGATGAACAACTGAATCGGAATGCATAAAAAAACAAAGAATTGTGCCTGAGCTTTATCGGATAGAGTGTCCCAAATAAACCAGATTTTAATGTGAAAAGCAGCATATGTATCATCGTGACTAAAAAATGAATGGTACTTTCTTTGATAAAAATTATTAAAATTGGGATGGCCTAGATGGATTATAATTCTTTTCGCGGGACTTGAGAAATATCCAATGATCATATGCTGTGCTGCTTTTACCAATAAAATATATCTTATTTGGGACACTCTGTCCGAAAAGGCTCAAGCACAATCTTTGTTTTTTTTATGCATTCCGATTCAGTTGTTCATCTACTTATGCTATCACGTGCTGTTTTTGACCCAAGTTGAAGTTTTGTAGGATTAAGAGGCGAATCGTCATTCTGAGCCGTTTTTTCAATTCCTTCATCCTTAAGAAATAATTTTTCTTCGACTTTTTGATCGATACGCATGTCTGAATGTGCGATGTGGATACATGTCTGATGTGGCATGTCTCTCCACAAAGTAAAAAACATTGTACTACCATACTAGAGTCGATTTAAAATACAAAAAATTAATAAAGTAGATTCATTTTCAAATTTCGGCTTCCAAACTTTCTCATCTTCTTGACACGAGAACTAAAGAGCTCTTGAGATTGTGATTATTTATTCAGCAATCTCTGCACTTTATAAATGAATAATACAGTCCCGCATTTCCTCCACCAATCACATTTCAAGGGATATTTGCATAAAATTTGACTATTGTCTAAACTTTTGCAACAATGGAAAAAAATATCTTTTGTAATATCCAAAATTTGAGTCCAGTTATAGTTATAAGAACTCCAGACACGTATTTGGGATCATATTGTGTACCTGCAGTAGAAATTTCAAAGCATTTCGTTGAATAGTTTTCTTTTTATTCACATATTTGCATTTTGTCTAAACTTTTGCATCGCAGTGTATATCAAGTCACCACAATGATTTGAACATTGCAATTTTAAGGAATAATTAGAAAGATTTATATTCCTTTTTTTCTCCCCACATTTGTTTTTTACCTTTTTTTTCTTAAATACTAATTATTTCACGTTTACATTAAAATTTTCCACATTAAACCCAAGAATAAAAATTACTCCCTGCATCTTCCAATATATATAATAATGTAACAAACGAAAAACTTCGTCACTACATCTAAAATTTTGGCTCATTATAAACTTTCTACTGAACTTTGTCAAAAAAAAAAGTATATACATATACATATATATATATATATATATATATATATATATATATATGTTATAAAAATAAAAGGAAATTATAAAATTGAGCTAAGTATTTGGACAAAAGTAACGCAATATTAGGGTTAAAATACAAGCACTTTGAGCGGCCACGATGTAAAATTTCACTTTCAGTTAAATCACTGGGAGAATTTACCGTACAGAATTTTAGAAAAAAGTAACAAAGAAATTAGGAACTTAGTTATTCAATTCAAGTTGATTCCTAAACATCTCATTTAATTACTTAAAGAGAAAAAAAAAAGTTATTCAAAGGCTCCTAAAATGAAATACATTAAAGGGTTAATTGAACTGCACCTTGATCAGTATATAATAATTTATCTTTTCTAACTTCTGTAAAATCTTTATTATCGAATCAGATTCATATGAATTTTTTGAGCATCCCTATTTTTCAGCACCTCCAACAACGAAACACAAGCACATCACAGTTCATAATGGTCCATTAATCACAGTATATTTTTTATCACTAAATTTATCATAGACATCACAAGAATATCAAAGAAATAATGAACTAAGAAACCTTATGTGTTGTTTATATATATAGCATTTGCAAAAGTATTATTTACAATTAATATTCTAACCGCATGAATATTTATTAAATAAAATCATTATAAATCCCAGCATGATATTTTTTATAGCAGCTAATCTAAAGAAAAATGTAAAAATTTTGAATTGAGAAAAGATTTTTTTAAACCTACACCCCACACAGCAACAAAATGACATTGAACACACAAGGGGAAAAATATCTTCATTTAGACTTATAACAATATATAGTTATCACCGGGTTTGACTTCTCCTTGTTGAGTAGCCTAAATTATTACCAGAAATATAATTTTTGTGTCTTAATTTTGTTTCAAATCCCTACTCCAACCCTTGACTTTCCATAAGGCCTACAAATGCCACTTAAATTATAAACTATACAGAAAATTATTGCAAAATATGGTTTCCATTTGTTTTCAACGGTATTTAAAATCAAGAGCAATATTTAAGAAGCAAGCATAGCACTTAATGCCATCTAATATCTAGCTAACCCTCAGTTAATCCCAGCAAGTAGCCTATGCAATAGCAAAAAAGGTTGGTGGGTTGCAGCCCTATGGTGCTTTCTTTGATTGTACTATTTAAGTGTCCATTACAAATGTTTAATGTGTCTGGCCTACTATCCTAAAATTCTTAAACTTCCTCCTGGCTGCATATTTGGTTGAGTGAAGCAATGCCAGTAAATAACCTCTCAAGACAAAAAACTGCCAAGAGTCATTCTTGACTAAGAATTGACAGGAAATTCTAATTGCATGTTGTGTTTCTGCATTGGTGTAACATAGCTAAGTCCAAGTGGTGCAATAAATTATTGCAGAAAAGTATAAGAAACGGTTTAATTTTACTTTTCTATATAAAGCTATATACTCAGTTTTTATCTGAATATTTGATAACTGATAACGTATGAATACAAGATATAGAACATCAAACTAAAAAATGAATATTTTATCTCCTTTCTTTCATCATTTATGAATCATTGCCAAATTCAGCTTATGGATCACTCAAGTTTTTTTTTTTTTTTTTCTATAACCAACTAACTGTTCTCCCTAACTACCCTTGAAATATATAATTCCGG
>JAXGGA010006264.1:0-71138 GCA_038373865.1 Uloborus plumipes
ATTGCCATGGTGTTTCACTTGAAATCGGCCCTTAGGCAGGAATTCAAGTGAAGCACGGACGATCGCAACTCACCACTGCAATCGCAAATTTCCTAATTTGGACACGTTACAATCGCTACAAGATGCGATTCTAATGTAATTCAACTTCCAGTAGTGATTGCAGTTTACGATTGCCTCGAAACGATTGCAATGGTGCACTTAAATTCGGCCCTTAGGGCCTTAGGCGGGAATTCAAGTGAAACACGACGATCGCAACTCACCAGTGCAATCGCAAATTTCCAAATTTGGATTCAAGTGAAACGTTACAATCGCTACGAGCTGCGATTCTAATGTAATTCTACTTCCAGTAGTGATTGCAATTTTGGTCTGTTGCGATCGCCTCGAAGCGACTAAATGGTGTTTTACTTGAATTCGGCCCTTAAGCTTACATTGGATTACCTTGGTTTAGAACGTACTGACAATATTGGCATTTCCTTTTATCTCGGAGTTTCTTTGCGGCAAAACTTATAAAAAAAAATGCGCTTTGACGAAAGGCATTTTTTCTCATTCCCCCTTTTATTCAAGTAGGAAGTGAAGTTAAACTTTTTTATTTAGAGTTGTGAGAAATGAAAAAAGAAGTTTTTTTGAATTTTCCCAGGAGCAATAGAGACTTCTGGTCTTGACAAAACATGGAGCCCTCGTGCTTCTCTTTACACCGTCCCCGGACTGACAAGCATGTATCAGAAAGGACAGGAAACGTTGAAGCAAAAAGAAAAAAAAAAAACATTCGGGCAATCCTGCCTTTGGTATAAATTTGAATTTTGATGCCTTAACTTCAAATGACGCTTTTCAGAATCACAAATTGCGACAGAACCCTGTTTGTTGGGTTTCTTGTTTCTAAAAACCGAATGGAATGGAAATTGAAAAGAAAGTCTTACTCGTCATGTTATGACGCATGAATTTCTAGATTAGGGTGTGCCAAGAGCGGACTATCAAACTTTGTCCCTGACTGCAAAATACCGTTTTTGTCAATTTTTTTTCTTTTTTCAACCACTATAAAGTAAACTCTCGATTATCCGCGGGCTGATTATCCGAGGGGCTGTTATCCGCGAGGGTCTCGGGAGAAAAGAAAATCTTAGTTAACTTCGGTCTTGCATAGCAAAGATTTTTCTTTAATAACACGGGTCAAAAATCCAATTTTTCTTAACATTTCTTACCCAAGAGTGCGGTGTACTTCACCCAATAAATTATTTAACATGAACGTTTTCGCAAGTACCACTTCTTTATAGATTTTATGTGCTTGATAACCTCAAATACAAATAATCTTTTATGCTGTACCTGTCATGTGCGTTAGTATATGTCATGTTTTAAGAGCAATGCAATTGTTTTTAAGCAAAAGATTTTGTTTATCATCTTTATCCCCCCTTTTATGCTTTTTTCGGATTACCCGCGATTTTCATTGTCCCCAATACCAGTGGTGCCACCCAATCCCGCGGATTATCGGGAGTGTAACGTAAACAAAACTACGTGGGCCCACTTCTACTACATTTTAAAGTTGTATGATTTGTGATAGAATAGCTATTCATGTAATAATAAACTCTTAACTTGAGAAAAAAAATCTCATAAAATACTTTGAATTTTTGATCTGTATTTTAATTACACAGATTGTACAATTGGGCAATTCCACGGAAAAGCAACCTTTTGTCCCGCAAGTTACAGCTGATACACGAGTAATTGATTTAAAGTAATAATTTTAGAGGATTAATTAATATCTTCAGCTTTCAAAATTCTAGAAGCTTTATGTTCGTTATTCTTACATACAGTAATTTAAAGTTTTGGTATACCACCTCTTCACTCTTTTACCCTTAAAATACCATCGTTTTGACTCAGTTTTGCTTATTGGGTCTGCTCTTGCGTCATATAAAAGTCAACGTAGCCCACCGAAAAAGAGAAGAAAACTAAAAAGCAGATGTGAAAAGAGAAAGACGCAAAAGGAAATAAAAAGGGAAAAAAAGGAATTTTGACATCTTGGAACTATATTATATTTTTCGCAATCATAAGTTGCGACATCACACTCCAAGGACCACCACACCTACCACAACTCGCGGTTTAACCGGGATAGAGCCCTGAAGAGCGCTCTGTTCTTTTTTGAACCAGACCAAGGGTCGAGCAAACCCTTGGCCCAGCACCCCCAGGAGGTATCGTTTCACTTGGAGGACTTTGTGACCACGACATTTTTAACGTCCCCCAGCCACCATTAATCAAGAAGGTGGATCTTTGATTGATTGGGATCGAACCCGGGACCCTCCGGTCACGAGTCCGACGCCTTACCGATCGGGCTACCACGGCCACACAAGTTGCGACAGGACTCTACTCATATTTAGATATATTTCCTCATATCTAAAAACTGGTGGCGACTTTTGAGAATTGTTCCTGCTGAAAGGTGGCGACGGGGGCTTATATAATGAGGGGGTGAATTTTTTCAGAAGCTAAAGACTTATCTTTAAATCAGGACTTGTTGTAAGCAAGGTACGCTATACCCAATTTTAGGAAAATTTTGTCAACGTTTGGAGACGGAGAGGAGTTGAAAGTCCTTTAAAAAAAGAAAAAAAAAAAAAAGAAGGGGGCTGTTTTTATGGATATAACAAGAAAAATTAAAAATGAAAACAACCCTTGATCCTGAATGCCGATCTCATATTAAAACGAACTTCTATGCCATAAAGTATTTTAAATCTTATCTAATTGTTTTCGAGAGAATATGGTAAACTCGGAAAAGAAAGGTAATCCTTACAGCAAAATTTGCTAGTCTCAAAAGCAGATTATAGAGGGAAAATTAAAAAATTCTCTACTAAAATCAATTGTAAGTATTTTAATCGTTAACAAACAGAAATTGGCAACAGATAAACATTTTAAATCATTGATTTTTCTTTCCTCGTCGGTCAACAATGACATCGATTTCCAATCCTGTAGATTTAAGATTTTGCCGCGCTTGCTAAAGAAAACGTTATAATTTGAGTTCTATTTTACATAGAAGCTCCAAACACATCTTATCAGAAGCAAATTTTTTTTTCTTTTTTTGATACTATTGTTGTAAATTTTCAAATATGCTAACACTTCAAGACTTGCGAAACACGTTTTAGAGGTTTTTAATTAGTACCTTTGTTAAATAATGTCATCCGAAGATGCGACTCGACTTCGAACACTCTCGATTACTTCAACTTTCACCCTTTCAGACAAAATTTTTTTTTTTCGAAATCGGTCCATATGTGTAGACGCTAGATGGCCACAGACGGATACACAATTAAACAGACATGTCAAACTTATAACACCCTTCCTTGTTGCCTCAGAGATTAAAAACAGATAAAATAATCATGATAATTCCAAAACTGGTGCAAAAATGGAAATTTAGGCCATCTTCAGCAAATTTAAAGCTGAGGGAGCAGAAGTTCACGTTTCAAAAATTCTGCAAACTTGAAGCTTTGGAAACGTTATTTGAGGGTTGAATAATTTTTGGGTTGAGGGGGGTTGCTAAACAAGGTACTCATTTCACGGTGACTGATATTACAATTTGATTATAGTATTTTTTTTCTTTCAAATTCAGTCCTGGCTTGAAACTAAATTTACAGGCCCGTCATTTAAGGGGGTTAAACGGGGGGGGGGGTGCTGTAAATTGCCCCACCCCCCCGGCTTGCATTTAAGCATACCGTACTCGATTTTGGACATGCGAAAAAATGCGCGCTATCATTGGTCGAATCGACTTGTCGATAGATCTCCTTTCGCCGCCAAAACAAAGGCAACGCTATTCTGAGATACACCCTATATGAATTCGCCCAGCTCTTCATAAAAATAAAAGACAAAGATTTACCTAAATAATTTCGTGGTGGAAAATGGTAAAAGCATTTTTATAACAGAAAGGAAAACAAATTCCAATGGAGCATGAAAAATTCGTGCCCACATGTCAAAAAATTGTTCGCTGGTAATTTTTGTTTTTTTTAATGCCTTATTTTAATTATATAGTTTAAATAAGGCATTATTAAAAATATTTATGGCACTTTTTAAAATATTTTTTAACGTGCTATTTATTAGCTTATAAATCAAATTGTGCTGCTGTTATGTTTTCTATAGAAATGTGATTTCCAAAAATGATTAACAGGTAATAATTTTTAGGATAACTTCTAAGGGTTTTTTTTTTTTTTTGTATTTTAAAGTAAATTGTTTTAGGTTATTAAAACTGTTGAATATATAGGCAACTTTAATATGCATTAAATCTTTTTATGTATACGTTATACTTTTTATTTGTTATTGGAGCTAAAATATTGTAAAATATAATTGAATCAATTGTAAAATATATTATTTTGCAAAGGGAGGGGCTGTTATACATCAGTAAAGCTTTTAACAAGGTTATAAAATTTTGGAAATTGTAGCTGTCGATTTCTGCAAGTCCGCTGAATTTAATGTTACTTTTAAGCGTGTGAATTTAATAGATATAAATATTTCATTTCGTTTCCTATTCCGATAATTAATTAGTGTTATCTGTGAGTAACTTTGGGGCCCATAAATACATAAATTGTTCCTCTGCTTGTCTTGCATTCTTTTAACTCCATGAATGTTTGATGTAACTGAAAATTGAGAGAGTTAAAAAATTCATATTTTAAGGCAGTACTAAGTACTCTCCACTCTAACAGCTAAACTTTTTTTTTATTTTTTCAATTAGACGAGATGTTAAACGACAGCCAATAAATATGGTTAAGGGGATTGTAAATAATTTAATTTCTTCATTTAAAATTTATGTACCTTATTTGCAAGAGATATTTCATCAAGGCAAGTCTTTACGAAATTTTCTCCATTAATAATTAGTCGGATAATCACTAAAAACGTTTTACAGAAATTCCTGTTTGATGAAAATGTATATGAACATTCTGAACTGTCTAATGATTAATAATTCTTGAACTGATAAAACAGATGCTAATACATGTACACATATCGCATTAAGAGTAATAAAAGAATATCTCTATACCTTAAACCTCAAAAACTTTAGTAAAAATTTAATATTTTCCCCCTTTTACTTAAAAATAAATTTCTAAGATACTATCTTGTTTGTGAAAAAAAAAAATCAAAAAATGTAAAAATATAAAATATAGCATTTTTACAGCACTTCCAGAACTGTTTTAGAAGGGCGCGAACATTCATTTTTCCTATTAATCAAGAACAGTAATCCAATTCATTTGGAGCACTGGTTTTAAGTTATAAAAGAAAATTAAATTTCCGTAAATTGCTTTCCTTGTTTACACATAGATGGCACTACTACGTGTTTGGTATGAATTTGTATAAAAGTTTTCTAAGTTTATTTTTGAAATAAAATACTTTTTAGCTTGATTCTAACTATTTTAAATGTTTATTTATTTTACGATGTCAAGACAGTTAATACCTATTACCCCCCCCCCCCCTTCTCCAAGAGCGACGTTTATACTTTGTTCTGGCATTTTTCTTTCACTTCCCGTACTTTCCGAACCTATGGGCGGCGTTAGGCGATTGATTGACACGCATTCGACCAATAATAGCGCGCATCTTTTCGCATGTCCAAAATCGAGTACGGTATGCTTAAATGCCCCCGGCTTTGAGAAATCAATGTATTCACATACGAATGGACATGGTTTTTGATGTTTTCCGATGAAATTGCATTGTGTTTGTACCCTTTGCCCCCCCCCAGAAGAACTTGAAATGACGGGCCTGTAAAGTTTATTTCTTCTGAAATTGATCTAAAATATCATGATATGGGGGACAGAAATGCTCCCATAGGTAGCTCGTATAAGCGGGGGGTATGAGCGGGTGCTCGCATGAGGGAGCGACCGCCCCTCACTTTCAAAAGCAAAGAAGCATTACCCCTTTACTTTTCTGAACTCAAAATTATTAATCGATTGAAAATGCTCGTACTGACGCCCAATTTGTGACGCAAATTAAAAACTGAAAAAAAAAAAAAAAAAAGTCTGCAAGATAAAACAACATCAGATTAGTCATAAAATTTAAACTGGCTCACCACTGGTAAATTTTCAAAATTGAAGCAGAAAAAAGGCATTTTTAGATTATATTTGATGCTAGCAGAAGGAAGGGTATTTCCCCACAATTCTTCTTTAATCTCTTAACGCCTAGTGGCACATGAGGCCGCTAGCGTGGCTTTCCAACCTGCACGGTTCAGTGCCGCTTCCCTAGCTCGCCCCCAGCTGGGCCATCCAAAGGCATTTCGTTCTTGAATGGCCATTTGGCGCCAGGTAAGTTTTGGCCGGCCTCGCTTCCTTTTGCCATCAGGGGTCCACGTGAGAGCAGTTCTTGTTGGGTCTATTGATTTCATTCTGAGAACATGTCCTATCCAAGTCCATCTTTGCTTTTTTACCTGTGTAGTTATAGGTTTGCAATTAGTGCGTCTGTATAGATATGAATTAGAAATTTTATTTGGCCAGTAAATGTTTAGGATTCTTCTCAGGTTTTTGGTTTGGAAGGCATCAAGCTCTTTTTCTTGCTGTCTGGTTAACTTCCATGTATTGCTTATTTCCCCACAATACGTTTCGCAATTGAAGTCCAAAACATATGAGATCAAATTTGTAAACTAAGATGTGTTAAAGGATGAGTAATAAAATCAGTCGCCCCTCCCTTGAAACATTTCTATACTACACTGCAACGTTTCTTGACAAAAAACATCGTGACGTTAGCCTATGAAAAAAAAAACGAGCTAGATAAAACGTCACAGCCTATTTGGCGAATTAGAGGAGATCGCTGGCTGCTCGTGAGCTCTTATTTGCTCCGCCCGTAGTGACGTTCAGTGTCAAGTTAAGTTGCTGTCTAGTATAGATCCGCCTTTGTGTTGAATACGGTAAACTCCAGATTATCCGCGGAATAGAGTGGCATCGGCACGGTAACCGCGAACAATCTGAAAAATAGGTAAAGCACGGTACTATACACTGTGTAACAATAGGAGGCGGCTCAAAGTAAAATTAATTTTCCCCTCTCCGCGCTTTTCCCCTGATGGTGATCATAGTTACGGCGCTATGGACTGACTTTTCCCCCACTTAGCTTTTGCAACAATGGTTAAATGTAAACGGTTAAAATTGCTTTCTGCGCAAACATCATTTTATTGAAAAATCAACGTTAATGAAGCACAACATTTTCTTAGAAACTTGTGCTGTGTTAATGTATGACTAGATTTGTTGGAAGGGGCCTCAACGGCGCAGTGGGTCTGCCCGTCAGTTTGTAGTCTCAAGAGGCGCGGGTTCGATTCCCGCCTTTGCCCTGGGTGTAACTTCCTTCTCTGTACAGTAAATTCTTTCTTTCAATAAAATCTGTAGTGTACTATCTGTGGAGGCAAGGCGCATAGTACGCAGTCCTCATGCGTGTCGAAGTTTATTGACTTCTAGAATAGAATAGATTTGTTGGAAAAAGCGTAATTCGATAAACATAAAATAAATGAAATGCCTCAACAGCAGTGCATAAAAAAAGTGGAGCTGTTGTTTTTCATACGGTTTCCATGGAAACGACGCAAAATTTCTAAACTTGATACGACGCCTATTTTAAAGCAACAGAGTTATAGTATATGCAATCGCTAAAAAAAGTCAATCACACAACACATTTGAATTATTGCAAAAAACGATGACATTGAATGTAAAAAATAGCTTAAAAAGCTAAAAACGAACAATAACACACTCATACATAAAATAATGATAACAATAATTTTTCACAACCCTAGAATTAGTAGATCATACTTCCCTTGAACGTTTATACAAACTCGAAGCGTTTTTTTTTTTTTTCCATTTTAAAACGTTTCTGATTGAAGTTTTTTCAATTAGTATCTTATCGCAACGTGATGCATTATTCTGCTCCTCAAATAGTTTGATGAATCCGTCGAGATATGAGTGAGAGCTGCTTCGTAGCTGATTTCAAAATGAGGGCACAAGCCGGGCTAAGTTAAAGCGGGTACATTTTTCATCCAGTAAATCAGTGTAAAAAAAGTGTAAAAGACCGTTGGATTTGGATAATCGGGAGTTTACTGTCTTTTTCGTTCTATAATAACGCATTGCATTTAATTGTGTATTATGTGCAATGTGCATTCATATTGTATGATCACGTGATTTAAGTTTTTTCGAGCATCCAAACTACCTGTGGTTGTGGTCCCAATTAGTTCAAATTTTTGACGTTCTACTGTACGTCAAAACCAAGGATGGATCCAAAGCCCTATTGGGACCAAAATGTCGGATTTTGTCCTGTCCTCTTAAGTTGCTCACCAATGCCACAGAAAATAAGCATCTTCCATTGATAATACCAGGGCTGCGGAGTCGGAGTCGGAGTCGAAGAGTCGGAGTCGGACTGATTTTGGACCAAAGGAGTCGGAGTCGGAGTCGCTGAAAAACATGTCGACTCCGACTCCGACTCCGACCACCTCCGATTTGGATGAAATTTTATGGAGGTGAAAACATATCTTTGAAACTAACAGATACAAATTTTCAGCGTCCAATATCCAAATCCTAAGCATCTAGGATCATTAAGGGCGCGTTCAGAGTACGCGCCCGAGCTTCCCGGGTTCTTCCCAAAGCGTTCAGAGCTGCCATTTGGAACGCCCGAGCTTCCCAAATGCTGTCCAGAGTAGACGCCCGAGCTTCCCGGACTCAAGCACAAGCAGCCCAGGAAATTTAGCTGGGCAGATAAGTCACGTGTTTGGGCGTTTAGCAAAGGAAGATGCTCATTGGCTGAAATTTATTGCACTTTCGTCTGCTAGGATTTACGAAGAGTGACTAAAACAAAATCTTGAAAATACACACACACAATGGGGTCAAAAATACGCACGCTATCTGCTGTGATGAATCTGAAAGGATATACAGTCAATTCGCGATAACTCGAAGTCCGATAACTCGAATATTACTATAACTCGAATTTCTTATTCGGTCCCGATCCCTTTGTCTTCAATTCTATGTTAATTTTCCTCCATATCTCGAAGTTTTCTTCCCTTAACTCGAAGTTTTTTTGAAGTGACTAAACATTTGATAGTTAAAAAGCAGATAAAAGTTTAAAGTGAGAGCATGAAATTTTATATATTCTTCTCTTGTGGGTGGGGGGGAGATTGATTCAGAGAAAATCTGAAGTCAAAAGAAGATCTGTTGAAGCAATGTGCAATAAAGGAATAACACCTGTAGTGGTTCTTGCTGCACATCATTTGCTTCTTCAATCTTCAATAAATCGTGACAGTGGCATAGGGATTATTAAATTGAAAACAAACGACTTTTAAAGCAGTTGATAAAGAAAATTTCTTTAATGTCAATTTAGGAAATGTGATTAAAACACTGAGATTTCCAACGAAGAGTATATACAAACCATGGAAGAAAATGCATCTATCGCCAAGGAAGAATGATGTGTGAAAAAGCTGTAATATTTACCGTTTTTTAAATTATAAAACTACTCAATGCAGCTTAAAGTGACGGATTTTCCCTCAAGAATGAGATATGTACAAAAAGATAGATTTCTTTTTCTTTTTTTCTTAAAGTTTTAATTCAAATTGTGTACACTTTTATTAATTTAACTTGTCAGTTATCTATACATTAATTGAATATTCCAAGTTTTTATTATTAAAATGTTGGAAATCGAAACTAATGCTAAGTCGAACTTCCGATAAGTCGAAGTTTTTTTTCGGTCCCTTCAAATTCGACTTATCGAGAATTGACTGTATTTCCTTGAGAATCGGTCATTGCTGGAACAATCCTGTCAGATAAGCGAGATCGATGAAATTCTTTACTTACTGTTAGGCCTATTTCATCGTAAATTCCTTCACTTGAAATAACGTATTTCTCATTAAATTCGATAAGTCATTTCGATCCCACGCTGAACCATGACGGTAGATGAACAATAATTGCCGCCAAGGTTAAGAATGGTATCATTTTGGGCCGAAATATAGGAGCGAATGCAGGATTGTTCCTGCATTGACCGCCGCGTAACTTTCTGCTGTTGTGTCCGCCATTTTGTTTCTTCCCGAAAGGCACAAGTGCTGTCCAGACCACAACTTCCCGGGCTCGGCTCGGGCAGCTATTTATGACGTCACGTCTTAAACGCCCGGGCGGCCCGGGCGAATACTCTGAACGCAGCCTAAAAAAGGCTTCAAATGACGGGTAGCATTTAAGCATACCGTACTCGATTTTGGACATGCAAAAAGATGCACGCTTATCATTGGTCGAATTGCTGTCAATCAATTGCCTATCGCCGCCCATAGGTTCGGAAAGTACGGGAAGTGAAAGAAAAATTTCAGAACAGAGATCAGTGGTTAGAACAGAGTGTAAACGTCGTGCTAGGAGGGGGAGGGGGTAGGTATTAGCTTTGTATTCGTAAAATAATTAAACATTTACAATTGTTAGAATCAATCTAAAAAGTGTTTTATTTTAAAAATAAACATAGGAATAACTTCTATACAAATTCATCCCAAAACACGTAGTAGTGCCATCTATATGTACACACGGAAAGCAATTTACGGAAATGCAATTTTCTTTTAAAACTTAAAACCAGTGCTCCAAATGTATTGAATTACTGTTCTTGATTGATAGGAAAAATGAATATTCGCGCCCTTCTAAAACAGTTCTGAGAGTGCTACAAAAGAACTATATTTTATATTTTTACATATTTTTGATTTTTTTTTTTGCGAACAAGATATTATCTTACAAATTTATTTTTAAGTAAAAGGGGGAATATATAAAATTTTTACTCAAGTGTTTGTGTTTTAAGGTATAGATATTTTTTTATTATTACTCTTAATGCGATATGTGTGCAATGTAAATGTATTTTAGCATCTGTTTTATCAGTTCAAGAATTATTAATCATTAGACAGTTAAAAATGTTCATATACATTATCTTTAAACAGGAATTTCTATAAATGGTTTTTAGTGATTATCCGACTAATTATTAATAAAGAAAATTTCCGAATTACTTGCCCTGATGAAGTATCTCGTGGGGACAAAGTACATAAATTTTAAATGAAGAAATTAAATGTTTTAGCCCCCTTAAAAACCGTATTTATTGGGTTTCGTTTAACATGTCGTCTAATTAAAAAATAAAAAAAAAGTTTAGTGTCGAGTACTTAGTGCTACCTTAAAATATGAAATTTTTTTTCCCTCTCTTAATTTTCAGTTACATCAAACATTCATGGAGTAAAAAGAATGCAGGACAAGCAGAAGAACAAATTATGTATTTATATACCCCAAAGTTATTCACAGATACCACTAACGATTTACCAGAATAGGAAACGAAATGGAATATTTATATCTATTAAATTCACACAAGCTTGAAAGTAACATTAAATTCAGCGGACTAACAGAAATCGACAGCTATAATTTCACTTTTTATAACCTTGTTAAAAGCTTCACTGATATATAACCAGTAGCGTAGCTAGGGGGCCAAGCGCCCGTGGCGAACTTGAAAAATTGCGCCCCCCCCCCTTAGAGGTCGCTCTGATGGGAGGTCATTGTGAATTCCTAAAATGTCCTTACTAAAAAATTTTGACTTATTTATTCGAAAAATTTGCAGACAATGTTGCAACCTTTTTTTTTTTTTTGCTTTTTTTAGCATTTTTAATGGTGCTCAGTGTTCCCCCTCACGTTATGTGTGCATGATATGTCTGCTTGTTCGTTTTATTGGGAAAAATTCAAGCTTTATTTTTGACAAGTTATTTGTTCAATTGTAGAATTTTTGTCTCGCCAACAATTTTAGTTCGAGGCGTTCCTACCTTTCCCCATCTTTTCACATAAATTCAAAAAACAAATAATTCTTGCAATTCGTTATCGAACATAGTGTGTTTTTTTCCACACGACAGCTTTTATTTAAAATAGAATTTGTTTTAAAACACTAGAAAAATGTATAAAATAAACATAATTTGTGCATTTTAAATAAAAATCAAAGCATTGATTCTATTGTGCTTAGGAAAGCAAAGAAAATATAAAAAGCATAATTAAACTGAAATTGGCTTAATAAATACGACTCCTTGGTCCTTGCATACAGGCAAAATAAAAGTTCGCTATTTTAGGTCTCCGATTTTTTTTATGAATAAACAGCGTTGAAAAATATTTAATAAAGCATTTGCAATTAAAATAAGCAATTAAAAAAAAACAAAATTACCAGAAAACGATTTTTTGATATGATGATACGAATTTCTCATGCTCTACTGCTATTTGTTTTCCTTTTCTAGCAAAGAAGTTTGTTTGTCATGAACTTACTGTTGCTTGTTATAAAAATGCCCTCTTATCATTTTTTACCACGAAATTATGAATTTTTTAAGTAAATATTAGTCTTTTATTTTTATGGAGAACTGGGCGAATTCACATAGTCTGTATCTCAGAATAGCATTGCCTTTGTTTTGGTGGCGAAAGGAGATCTGTCAACAAGTCGATTCGACCAATGATAGGCGTGCATCTTTTCGCATGTCCAAAATCGAGTACGGTATGCTTAAATGCTGACGGGTATTCGCAGCAAAAATGCAATGTGTTAAAATAAAGTCTGGCCATTTAACAAGATAAGGATTAGTTTTGTACGGAGTCAAATGACAAGAGCGGCACTTGTCTGTTGCTCTGGAGAAAATGAACTTTTTGGGAGGTCACAGTGACCTCCGAAAATTAAGAAAAATGTGGTGAAATTACCTGCGAGAGTTCTTGAGAAAATTGAACTTTTTGAGAGGTCACAATGACCTCTCATGACCTCCGACTGGGATACCCCAGCTTGCTATCCCCCCCCCCCTAAAGTGAGTCCTGACTACGATCATGAATAAAAATGAAACTTTTTAAAATGGACTTAATATTTCAAACTTTGTTTAGGGTTTTTCCCTCTTCATATTTGGGAAAAAAATAGTTAAAAAAGCAGGAGTCGGGAGTCGGAGTCGGAGTCGGAGTCGAAAGTTTTAAAATCCCGGAGTCGGAGTCGGAGTCGACCATTTTTCCTCCGACTCCGCAGCCCTGGATAATACAGCCCATAAGGAACCGCCTTTTCTAGGAATATTTTACGTGTCCTAAATTACCTCCCATTAAAAATGGCGCCGATTTGTTTCGTCTATTCTGCTTCCAGTTTCCACATCTAATTTTTTTTCTTTTGCCCACTTTTCCAAGAATATTTGCTTTTATTCTACTTTTTTTTTTCTTCATCATGGAGTATTATGTTTTAAATAGCCAGTGCCCGATTTACTTTTTCTTGAACGAAAGCTATAATCATCTTCGCTTTTCGTTATAGTTGAAAAAATAAAACCTTCAGACCATTTTGGCTATTGCTTGATTGCGTTGAATTTTTGCTTTATGGTGCTTTGTTTAAGGGGAAACGATACGCAATTTCGAAATCTTATTTCATAAATGTCTGAGATTTAGTAAACAAAAGTTTGAGTCAAAAATTAAATTGGGTTGCGTTGTGGCCAGTGCCGTATTTACGTATGGGCTTAATGGGCTATAGCCCAGGGCGGCACGATTTGGGGGGGGGGGGGGGGCACTTTTTCCATGCAAAGTGAAGACTTTTTTTTTTTTAGACAGCAGGGCGGATCAGCCGGAAAGTTGAGATTCGCAAAAGACGAATTTTTTACCGATTGGCTGGTTGTTAACAACCAACCAATTTCATGTTTAACTAGCTGTGTGGCCGGGCTTTGCACGGTTTACCTTGAAACTACATTTTATTTGAAGTAAATAAAAAAGTTTTTTTTACAACTCTGAAATTCAACGCCTCAAGGGGGGAGCGGCCAGTTTCAAAAGCCCAGGGCGGCCTCACGTCCAAATACGCCTGGTTGTGGCATTCAGTTAATCGACAGGAATTGAAGAATTGCGAAATAATAATACCTTTTTCACGTCGCGACCCCTTTCTAACGAGCTAAACAGCACGCGCAAGCGACCCCCATATCCCCCCTCCCCTAACGTAACTCCATACGTAATTTTTCGAAATTCTAGTCCTAAAATAAAAATTGCAGTTTGTACTATCTCTAGTGATGTTAGAAGATGTTCATGGAATTTTATGAGTAGCTTGAGCCCGATGATTTTTTTTCGGAAATTTCTCGAAATTGAATTTTTAGATATAAAGTTTCAGACATGAGGAAAGAAGGGTCAGGCGCGTTCTCTAAGATTTATAACATTAAGTATCATTAGAAAACGCAGTTGTAGACAATTTTTGTTGATTTTAAGGGTAGGGCAGGTGTTCGATATTCTCCATCGGAAAATTGAGGCTATAGAAACACAATATTATAAGGCCATATATTTGATAAAATTAAAAAGAGAGTTTGAGTTCAGAGACTCCGCCCCGAAATTTTCGAAACTTGAGTTTCATAAACTACATTTTAAACTTTTTTTTTTTTTTTTTTTGCGTGGGGAGAAGGGACCCTTCCCCGGAAGTTTTTCGAAATTTGAATTTAAAAATACACAAAAATAATTTATCCTTGATGACGAGGGGAAGTGTTCCGACTCTCCCCAGGACTTTTTGTTTTGAAATTTATACCTTAAAAACGCAGTTTTAGACGATCTTTAACTATGCACAGAGGACAGTAGATACTCTCCTGGATTTTTTTTTTCCAAATTGAAGTTCCAAAATTCCAATTGTTGGTTACTATTCACAAAGTGAAAGGACACGGGTTTTTTTTTGGAAACTCTTCCCCAGAATATTTTCTAAATTATCTCTTAAAAACGCCTCAGGCAAAGAGATGGGGTGCTGAGACTCTACCAGAAATTATTCGAAATAGTTCCAAAAATGTAATTTCAGACGATTTCAATTGAGGTTTGGAAAAGGTGAAATCAGGGAAATTTGTAGAGATTGAAGTCATTAAACCGAAGTTTAAGATAATCTGAGAAGACTTTGGGGAGATCAAGGGCTGTAGTTTAGGGGAGGGAGGGTGACGCAGTCCATAGGTCTTCTTCTGGATTCAACACTGCGCTCAACTTTGGATGCTGTACTTAAAATTGATTCCATTTTTCCCTTTCGTTTTTAAACTATAACTATAACTTCCCCATAGTTTTTTATTCTATAATTTTTGGTTGGAAACCACTGGTCTACAGGTTGGGAATCCACAGGTTGGGAACCACTGGTGTAAGCAATGTATTCGTTTTTTAGCCTACCTTCCCGTTAAAAATAAAAGAAAGACGAAAAAAGTATTAAAATTGGCTTAATGCATCTAAAAAATATCGCCAAGTCCAAAAAATATCGCCAAGTTAAAAAAATAAAAAGGTAAAATGAATATCGAAAAATTAAAAATTTGAAAGTAGGGTATTGAGATGGGGAATTTGTGTGTCGGTCTGTCGGTCGGTCTGTCTGTCCCCCCCCCCCCTAATAACTTTTGAATGAACATTCCGATTTGAACAAACTTTTTTTTGTTGGATAGATCTCGGCGATTACAACTCATTCCCATACTTGATTTTTCGATTTGAACAATTTTTGGTTCAACTTTGAACCGTTCAAACAACCTGTCCCGCGATGCTAACTTTTGAGTGAACAGTCCGATTTCAACAAACTTTTCTTTGTTCGAAAGATCTTATCAAGGATACTTCATTCCCGTATTTACATTTCCGATTTGAACAATTTTTCGTTCAACATTGAACCGCTCAAGCAAGCTGTCACCCCTAATAATTTTTGAGTGAACAGTCCGATTTAAATAACCTTTTTTTTTTGTTCGAAGGATCTCAGCAAGGATACTTCATTACAGTATTTAAATTTTCAATTTGAACATTTTTTCGTTCAACATTGAACCGTTCAAGCAACCTTTCCCCACCTAATAACTTCTGAGTGAACCATCCGAATGGAATAAACTTTTTTTTGTTTGAAAGATCTCGGAGAGGTTCATTCCCTTATTTCGCTTTTTGGTTTGAACCATTTTTCGTTCAATATTGAACCGTTCAGAAAAAAATTTAACATTAGCGCCTACGGGGAATTTAAGTTGAATGTTGATCCTGGAACTTAAAGTCGGATTTCCTTCAAACTAACTTTGTAATAAAATGGTTTTGATAAATAATGTTTGTAAAGTACTTTTCTGAATAATCTTCTGTGAGGACTCTGATTCCGACTCCGACTCCACAAACATGGCGGAAATGCAGGCTCAGAAAAAAATGACTGACTGTGCAGACGATGTTTTGTTTATTTATTCATTTGTGTTATTTTATTTATTACTATTATTTTTTTTTGGGAGACGATTTTTTTTTGTAACAAAAGTGTTTCATTCACGAGAGCATTTTATTCTTTTTTTATATTTAACAACTGGCAACGGTTTAAAAGTGAAAATCGAGACATTTTATCGACGGACGAGTTTTTTTTCCTTTCTTTGATAAAATGTGTTTTGATGTACTTTGTACTTTTAATTATTTTTTTTTTTTTGAAAACGATTGAGGAATTTTTCTACGTAAGAACTGCAACAGTTACATTATTTAAAAGGTGCGACAAAACTTCATTTATTTATTTATTTACTTTTTATGTCTCTATTTCATCTGATGAGAGGGGTATATTTTGCTTTTAGAAATCAGCTTTAAATGCTAAAAAGGTATGTTTGACATAATGTTTAGTCTCAGATGATCAAGAGAATAATGATCAGATGCTAGAATGCCGATGTCGATGTACGGGAAAGTAGGCTCGTTTAGTTTTTGACAGAACTTCTTGTTTTGTTATCCGATTAAGCGGGGCCAATAGTATTAAAGAAAATGAGCTGTGATTATTCTCGTCGCCATCGCGATCTGAAAAATTAAAGGAACATCTACATGCGACATCAGTCAAGTGAATGCAAAAAGCAATTCATGATCACTCAAAAAAAAAAAAAAAAAGAAAAAAGAAAAGAAAAGAAAGAAAGAAAAAGGGGAAAAAAAAAAACTTTACCTCTACACCCCAGGATATTTTTTTTTTTTTTTTTTGTAGCAAGGCAGTAGACGGTTTTATAACTTTTAAAAAAGTTGTTCAAAAGAAATAATTACTGTCAGATCAGTTTTATATTACCATATTTTCCCACTTTATCACTTTTAAGATTAATAATATACCAACCTCAATTGTATCAATTATCAAAAAATGAATAACTTTACGATTTGTTATTTCATCTTGTTTTCTTGCGGTTCTGGTTAGTTCATGAGTTAAATCTCAGATGTTGCGAAAACTCTTATTGGCAGCCTTATGATTGCTCTTTAAAAGCACAGCTAATAAACGTAATTTTATGCAACCTTAAATGGAAAATTAAAAAAAAAAAAAAAAAAACCGCAGGAACACTGCACAGCTGTGCATGTACAATGAAGTCAAAAAAAATATATATGCGAGCTCATGTAAATTTTCCATCCCATACCGAAATAAAAAGAAAGACTTTCGTTCAACAACATGCACACCCATATTCAAGGGCGGATACAAGGGAGGACGGAGGGGCGATCGCCCCTCCCTTGAGGAACTATTCTCCATCAGTTTTTTAGATTTTGAAGTTCAAAAAAGACAATTTTAATTGATCTTTGATGATATTAAGGGAAAGGGTGCGGGGATTCGAGGCTCTGATCTGGAAATTTTTGAAAATGGAAGACCATAACATTTGTAATCAACATGTGTTAAAAAAGATGCATTGCGAAAAAAATGGGCAAGTAAGAAAAGATAATCAATCGCCCTCCCTTGGAACATTTCTGGATCCGCCCTTGCCCACATTTGACCTAAACTCCAATCATATTCTATGAAGTATGATACAGTGACGACAACTGTCCGCCAAAATTTCTTTTCCCGAAGAAAAATTCATCTAGTTATAATATGCTTCAAATCATTCAAAACCGCCCATGTCTTTAAAGTTAAAAAGTGATAAGTCATAAGTTCCATTAAAATGTAATGCAATCAGCTGAATAAATTGAGCAATAGTATTTATTAAAACTAATAAAATAAAAAAACTATTTCATTTAACAGTGAAAATAACAGTATATTTAATTCGATTTCAGAAAGACTTGGAACATTGTGAAATAAAGTAAAAAAAAGAAAAAAAAATAATTAAAAAAAAATGATTTTAAAAACGAAATGAACAAAGGACATAAAAGACGTAATTGTGTTAGCAAAACAAAAATTAATTTCCGTTGAGAAAATAAGTCAAATTTCGCCATCATTTTTGATTTTATCTTCTAGCTTAATCGTTTAGAATCGTTTGACTTGTTCAAGACAAGCCTTGAATTCCGGAATTCCAAAGACAATTATTACAGCTCTCATAATGCTTGAAGAAACTTCGAACAAGCATCATTTTTCGCAGAAAATTCCAAGCTTTCGAATGGCATAAAATTTTGAGAATGTATGAGGAATATTTCTCCCAGTCCCATGTTTCATCAAATTTGTGTGCAAAATGAACTTTCAATTGGAATAGAAAAAGAAAAAATTGAAATTTTCGAAAAAAAAAAAAAAAAACGCCTCGAGGTGCTCTTTGCCTCGCTACAAACTAATTTTGTGCAAATTTTATGAAAATCGACCGAACGGTCTTGCCCTACGCTCGTAATCGACAGACATCCAAACATACAGCGCGTCTCGAAATGATAGGTCCACCCTTATTTTTCAAAATTTCGACTCTTAATTGAGAATAAAAATCACTTTTTTTGACAGTGATTATATATATGTAATTGTTAAAACTAGAGATGGAACGAAGCGGCATTTGGCCGAAGCGCCGAATACCGAAGCTTCGGCCAACTAATGGCCGAAGCTTCGGCCGAAGCTTCGGCTGGCGCACATATTGAAGTTTTTGGATTAAATGCATAATAAATGCGTAGAGTTTTATACTTTTCTCCATATGTTTTAATATTGTTAGCGTTACACAATATTTTCAGCTTACTGTGGCATTCTTATTAATTAAAGTTCATTTTTATTTTGGTTGTTTTTATTTTAATGTTCTTAGTATTACACAACATTTTCAGCTTACTGAGTCATTCTTAAATTAATTTCACTAATTAAAAGTTTTCTTGTTTTGTTTTGCTTTGTACTGCTAGTACAAGAAAAGACGACATTACTATTTTTGTATTGCAAATTAGTAGTAGGAAGCTCTACTTGGAACATGAAAAGCTCAGTCTGCAATTCAGTTGATGTTTTATAATAAAGAAACTGATATGATCATGTATTATACCATAGAACTACCCAATCTACTACTATTTACGCTGTGTTATATATTTATCTTAATATTCTTAATGCAAAATGCTTCAGTTTTTGGTGAATTCGAAAAAATAGTAGGGTAAAAGCACCAGTAGTCGGCTATTTAAGAGATCTTTTGTTGATCTTGGCTAACCTAGAACTTTCAGCTATCAATACAGTAACAAAAACAAGGTAAAACTTTACAAGGATGAACATTTCTGATAGTGAATCATCTACTTGTTTCAGAAATTAAAAAAAAAATATGTTAAAATCCAAGCTGTTGTCAACACTAGTAAATGTTCCAGTAGTCGGCCACAGAATCATCTTACCTGAAAAATAAGCAGAATCGCAATCTTGGATGACGGGCACACCATTCAAAATGAAATGACTCATTACTAATTCAAGAAAAAGTACCCAAAACTTAACTGCCACTGATTGATGATTGAGGATAAGTACATGAATGTGTGAATGCGTCACATCTGATTTTGAATTAAAAATGTACTACTATTTATGAGGAGTTTTATGTCATTGTGGCCGACTACTGGAGACTGGCCGACTACTGGAGCACTTACCCTATCATGCATTCTTTTTTACTTGTCTTTCATTCGCTGCATAAATTTCAGGCCGAAGCGGCCGAATCACAACTCATGCTTCGGCCAGACCGAAGCTTCGGCAATTTGGGCAAATTGGCCGAAGCTTCGGCCCGGCCGAAGCTTCGTTCCATCTCTAGTTATAACTATGTTTGATGAAATTTCTCAAAAATAAACAATTTCTTCTGATTTGACGCAAATTTTCATTTTCAGACCATTTAAAAAAGATAAGTCCGCCTTCAGAAATATTGCCCCAACCACATAAATTTCCAAAAATTTACATAAGTATCGTTGCCTAATATTGCTACGGGATTATGCTTGCTGTTGTGGAGGTATTTAAATAGATTTGAGCAGCACTTTGTAGTCAAACAAAACGGGTTTCAGTGCAGTCCTTCGCTGGTTGAGCAGGGGAAAATTGATGCATTTAAACAGTCTGGAAAATCGAGTAGAGAAATAGGTAAGCTTTTAAACAGATCGCAAAGTGCTGCAAACAATTTTTTGCTATTTAGAAATGCTTATAGCAGTAAAAAATCATCTGGCCGCCCATCAAAAGTGACATCCCGACAAGGAAGCACTATCGTAAGGGACCTAAAAACTGGAAATAATGAGCATATCCACTTTGGCCACACAACTAAATCCTTCAGTATCAAAATCTACAGTCCACAGAGCGGTAAAGAAGTTTGGCAGTTTAGTTTACTTGAAGAGAAAAGCGGCTCCGAAATTGACTAAAAAGCACAAAGAAAAGAGATTGAAATTTGCGCAGGAAGTGATGTCCTGGAAACAAGATAGGCATCATGTGATATTCAGTGATAAAAAGGAATTCAACCTGGATGGTCCAGATGGTTGGCATTTTTACTGGCACGATCTGCGTAACGATAGACAGATATTCTCGAAGAGGCAAGCTGATGGTGGTTCCGTTATGGCTTGTGCCCGATTCAGAGGGACAGGAAAAACTGATATAGCATTTGTAGACAATCGTTTGACTACTGCTGGCTGTAACAAGCAGTTTGAACAATATTTTATTCCACAATCAGAACCTATTTGGAGCCCATTCTTCTTGTTCCAATCAGACAATGATCCTCTGAACTCAGCAAAGTCCACTTTTAAATGATTTCTGGATAATGTTGTACATATTATCCATTATCCACCTTGCAGTCCCGAGCTGAATCCAGTAGAAAACATGTGGGGTATACTCGCAAGAGCAGTGTATGCATGCGGAAGGCAGTACAACAGTACTTGCAGACTTAAAAAGGACTATTTCCTCCGAATGGTCAAAAATCGGGACAAATTGTTTGCAAAAAAAAATCAGAAACATTTCTTATTAATTCAACATTTATTTAATGCTTGGTTCAGTGGACCTATCTTTTTGAAACAGCTGTTTCATCTAATTTTAGTTTTCCTCATTATTCCTATTATTTGTAAATTGTTAATGAGCTATTTTACATTGAATGAAGTAATCTTACTACTATTATATATGCGAAAGTTTGTATGGATGGATGTATGGATGTATGGATGTTTGTTCCTCTTTCACGCAAAATCTACTGAATGGATTTTGATGAAACTTTTACCATAATGTAGCTTATACATCAGAATAACACATAGGCTATAATTTATAACGATATTCAAAAACGTTCGATCGGTAGCGCCTTTTTCATTCAATTTAAGGTACATATTTCTCTTAAATCAAAAGGCATTGACCAAACTAATTCAGTATTTAGTGTATCATCTCAACTCCCTGTCGAAAGCTAAAATTGCGGGTATCATTTCTTCTTTCCGTATTTAATGTTCAAGGCTTTTCTCAAGTCAAATCATGAAGGTTTTTTTTTCCAGCTTCATGGGGAATATCCAGGCTTTTACCATGATTTTTATTTAAAACGTTTTGTAGTCTTAGTTGTGTAAGTAGAATATTTATCCTTAAGCAATGTGTTTCTTAATGTGCATTGCTAAATGAAAATATTATTTCTTTAGAATAAATTGTATTCCTTTATTAGTAAATTGTTTTTTGTATCAATTATTTTCACAAGTTTCTTAAATTTGTCGGTCCTGTTTAATCGGTAACGGGTAAACGAATAAACTATCCTGGAACTAGACATTTCGCATGCCATAGTCGCAATACTAAAGATTCCGCTTTATCGAATTCTCCGCTTAATCAAATAATATTTCTTGAAACCGACAGTATTCGTTTGAGCGGGGCTGACAGTATGTGTTTTAGAGTATCGGTAATGTATTGTAATCGCTTGAAGAGATTGGCAACTAATAAATGGATTGGGTTCATTATTTTCCAATTTAATGGAACTTTAAATACAACTTTACGGTATTTTTAAAAATTTGTTTGCGCTGACTGGGCGGGTACTTACAATTGGTCACTTAGAATCCAATCGAACAGGTATCTTGCCGAATTTATTGCAAGAATATTATAATAACTATGTATGGGTAATTTTTTCAATTAACGCCAGTTTTGGCGCCAAAGATTATGTAATAATATTTTACTTCTTACACGATATAACTAAAATAAAACGATTGTTGTCTGATATTTGTAGACTGCGCCAAAATCCTTATCATCGAGATAATACTCCCACAGTCGAAGAAAAGTTCAGGGTTTTTTTTTTTTTGGCCGATTTCGTACGTTGTCATTAAAAAACTTTTAAAACTCATGTCAAAGCATAAATTAATCCGCATACGAAATTAATCAAACCCCAAAACTAAAATCACCATTAATTTGTGTTTTTCGCACAAATAATTATCAAATGCTCCCTACTAATTTCGAAATCACTTCGGACAAAAACTTTTAGCGTCATTTCATGGTCAGCAATATTTTCTCAGCATTAAATGACAATTTTTTTTTTTACAAAAATTACTAACTTAATAATACTTAAGCATACTTAAGCATACTTAAGCAAAATTATCCTAGGTATCCCAAAACAATTACCGCAAATTTAGCGACATTTTAAATCGTCAAAGCGGTACGTTTTGAGTTCTTTTAGTTTAGAAATAAAAAGGCGATTATAAATTGTTTCTCAATATTTTTACTGGCCCACGCAACGCCGGGTATTTTTGCTAGTGTAGTTTATAAAATGGTACTTTGTACACAATACAACCTTTTGTACCAGCATAACTTTCGTTTTTACTGGTGGACCTATCATTTCGAAACGCACTGTATATATATATATATATATATATATATATATATATATATATATATATATATATATATATATATATATATATATATATATATATATATATATATATACCACAATTAAAGTAATAATAATAGCAACATAAATGATAATGCATAAGTATATACATAAAATACTTAATCTAATACAAGACACTTAAAACAGAGGCTGTTTTATCCACCGTTTTTTTTACAGATCATAAATTGTTATACTTGCTCAAAAAGTGACACTTCTGCCATTTTAATGATCTCAATTCCAAATATTAATTAAATTTCTTATATTTGATAGTTTAAATATCCTTCATACAATAAGTTTAGTCATAGTAATGCAAAGTTTACGAAATATGAAATCTGATGCTTTTTGAAATAAATGTCTGTATCAATGTCTTATATAAGTTTAATATTTTAAGAAAAAATATCTTCTAAAATTATTTTCGAAAGGCTTAGCAATACCAGAGTTGAAAATTATGATTTAGTACTACGTGTGTGTATTTTTCCAAAAGATATCCCTTTAAATGAAGATGGCAGTAGTTTGTCTTAAAACGGATTGCAGAAGTAACTCATCTTGAAGTGATGCGTAATTGTTTGGAAAAAAAATCTTCTTAAAAGGAAAATGTTTTGAAATTGTAGCGTAAACGTAATTTTTATACTTAAAATAATTGAAAAGTAATTCAATTTGGCGTTTGTTCCGAACATCCATTGTTGATGGGTAAAGAACCATCCTAATTGAAACATGTTATAGCTAAAGTGTTTTCTGTAAAGGAACTGAATTGTTATATTGCATCTGATAATGATTAAGAGTAAATTTGAATGTCAGTTATCTTTTCTAATGAAGTTTTTTTTCAACGAATGTTTCAACTAAGGGAAGGAATTCCGAAAGGAAAATTAATATTTTGTTATCAAAATTTGAATATCAAAGGGTTGGGTATTTCAGCTGTTATGGTCTTTCTTCAAAATCCAAAGTGTACAGAAAAATATGTACGGCAAGTGAGAATGTTAGATTCTCAAATTGGGAAGTATTTAAAATTTTTAAAAGACGTTATATTCACTTTTAAGCATTATAGAAAAGTGTGTTGGAAACCCCATTTTTGTAAACGCTTTCATTCAAAAAACTATTTAAAGTATCAAACGTAGCTCAATGTAAAATGTTATCCGAAGGGCACTGGTGCTAATTAGTTTTATTGCGCCAATCGCGTATTTACGCCAGTCGCTACTTGGATTGGCACAAATACGCAATTTTTTGACAAACATGAGAGATATTTGCCAATAAAAAATGAATGAAGGCAACAAAAATCGTGAATCAGAATAAATGTATAAAAGGAACCAGCTCTAAATTTCTTTTTTACAGCTATTGTATTAAAGCAGTGGTGCTTGCTGTCGGGACAGCTATTCCACAAACGTTACAGAAAGAGTTCAAAGAGAAACTGGTATAGGACTGGCACACAATGAACAATAATGCCGTAAGAAGATAAAGGGGAATATCCACACATTCTTTTTTTTTTCTTTTCTTAATGTTTTTGTCATCTGTTGTACTTTACTGTACAAGTTATTTGGTTTTCACCGAAAATGAATCACGAGAAAGACAACATATTTTAACATTTCTCTATTAATAGTATGAAGTAAAAAATGCGTTTTTTTAATTTCAAATGTATCTCAAACTCTTTTTTTGTAGATACAGACCTTTCACTTCCTACGACAGAATAGTACTGAATAATTTTTGACCGCAACGGCACCAGAGGGACAGCAATACAACAGTACTTACTGTGCACCTGACTGCTATAACTAAAAAATTTACTTAAAGGTTTGAACAAATGTTGGTGTATTAATAACGCGATACAAGAGCCGGTGCCGATTAAGTTTTAAGGCCAATTGGTAAAAAAGAGAATAGGCGAACACATGTTTTTCACGGTAAGGAATAAAATTAATTCTGTTAGATTTATTTAGTCTAGTTGAGACTGGTGCTCCTTTTTAGCTACACTTGTTCCAAACAGGATGGTGTTATCAAACGGCTTTCTTGTTAAAAATATTGATGTAGTTAATGAAGTAATGCCAGACATATACTAGAAATTTGTATACAAATCATTAAATTTGTTGATGTTGGTGTTCAAAAAATGTCATTTTTTGGAGAAAAAACCCTTAAAAGACAAGTCAAAAAATCATTTTCATACATGTTCTTTGCCAAGAGCTGTTATCATCAAATGTCGATTGTAGAAAACTCGCTTTTTAATTTGAAATGTACGTTTGCCTTAAATTTTCCTGTGAGCACTAAAGCTTCAAAAGTGAATTGTAAACATTAAAATTGAGAAAAACAAGTGCTTAAATCGAGATATGAAAGATTGAAAATAGGGTTTCTTAGCAAAGAAAACAAAAAAATAGATTAATTTAATCCGTCAATTTTCTCAAAAAATATTAAGGCAGGTCTAGCTAGCCAGCCAGACAAAACAACAGCCCGATAGACAAAATTTTCCTCATCTTAAAACACTGGTTTCAAATTCCTAATTTTCTAAAGTTATTTAACTGTTTTAATAATTTTTACCTCCATTTCGTTTTCCCCAGATTTTTTTACAATAAAACAGACACTTTTTAGTGAGAACGCAAGCAAAAAACTCAAGTAATACAACATTATCCGATACTTAATTTCTTAAGGGAAGTGTAATGCTTTCTTTTAATTTTTGTACAACCGAAAAAATGAGTGATCAACATAGCCAAAAAACAGTCTAGACACATTACTTCATGCTCCTGACGTGTTTTGGGAATTGCATCATGCACTAAATGAGAATTATGCATCAATAACCTTTGGTTTTGAAGAACTACAAAAGATGTAAAGTTATTCTAGAAAATTTTAAGCCACAATTTCTCAATTTTTATTAATGCTACAGTGTTATTCGGTATCAACTATAAGAAGTACTACTTAGCTATTTTATAATCATCCAAAATAAAGAAAAAATTAATAATAAAACCATTGAAAATGAGTTTTTAACCTAGTACAAAGTTAACCTGATACTCAGGGTAGCATGAGATGCTTGAGAAAGATGTTAAAAAAAATTGGTTAATAGAAATTAGTATACTTTTAAAACTTTAAATTAGAATAATATGATTTTCTAACATTTTAAAACTCCTCATTGTTTTGTAGCATTACACGTTTTATATTAATAATTATAGTGCATAAAATATGACATGCAGGAAGAGTGGAATACAATAATCATCAATATTTTCGAAACAAAAAATGACTTTTGTAGGAAATAAAAGAAGTAGAAAACAATTTTGAATTCTTAGACTTTTTTTAAAACTTCAAACGCAATTTTAGACAAATAACTCTATTTAATTTCAAAACATCTCCTTGTTTACTCATCAGTGATCAAATAAATTATTAGCCCTTGCTATACATTTTTGCGTAATTTTTTGGATGGCAAATTTTTAATACCTTATTGCTTATTATTATTGGTTTTCTTCATTGCTACATTTAGCAAGAAGTTGAAACGAATTGTTGATTTAAATACTAGACATAATCAACATTTTAAAGCGATATAGGCGTAATTGTTCTAATCTAATTTGTTCCTGTCCCTGTTTTCCTCTTTTGTCAGAACTTTTTTTATACTTGTCTCTGTATACTTTTGGGAAACCTTGCTTCAATAGACTGTTGGAATTTTTCTTGCACAGTTTAAAATACAGCGCGGTAGTAACATCTAAAGTGTACCTAAATTTGCAACTACATATCTTTGCCAATGGGTCGAGGTCACCATATCTACTGAAACCTAGCCATTTTGAAAAGTAGTTTATTCGATAAGATTCTCACTAACTCACCAAGAAAATAGGGACAATTAAATGATTCATTCAAATATATTTAAGATAAAAGTAAGGAGGATTATAAGATGTCAATTGTTGACGCAATACGGACGGCTATTTCCGGTTATGTAAACAAGATATTAGTATTTTTATCACCATGTTCAGAATTCTGTAACAGTTTATAAATGCGAGATAAATTTTGAACAGAAAAGTTAGAAAGAATATTATGTTTACTTGAAGAGGAATTGTAGGTTTAATTGTTTCTTTATACAAATTAAGAATAAATTATGTTTGGGTTTTTGAAATATTTTCCAATATTTCTGGTCTTCAGATGGTGTTAAATATTTTTACTTAGGCGACATGTGACCCAATTACAAAAAAAAAAAAAAAAAAAACACAGATAAATGTTTTTAATATGTTGAGAAAAAATTTCTCGGTTTTTAAAGTGTTGAATCTTTCCGTCACATATGAGCAAATTGGCCTTTTTTTAAGGTACAAATTTATTTCTGAAAATAAAAAATAAAGATTTAACGTAAGTTTTATTATAAATTACATTATTTTTTTATGCTCTGGTATTTTCAAAAATAATTCTAATTTTTCAATTTTGAAAGAGGTTAGTTATTTTAATTATTCCACTTCGCCCCCCCCATTCCCCTCCTGGAAGATATAATAATTTCTCTAAGAAGCTCTTTACGACGAAATTTGATGCGTAGCTTTAGAAGGAGGCCTTACGCAACTTCACAGAGAAGTTCGCTTCTTTGGCCGCTTGTTTTGAGAAAATTATCTAGTTCGAGAAAAAGACGTATTTCTCTGTTAAGTGTTTCTTGTTAAAATTCATCCGTTGCTTTCGAAAGAGTACTTACGTAACTGAGGAGAAACTTTTTTCTTTTTCTGAAATTTGCAAAAAGTATTTGCTGAGTACTAGATGACTTATTTGGAAAAGCACGATCAAACTTAGTTTCATTATTTCCAATTATATGAGTTCAGCAGTCATTCCTTATATTTTGTTTCACTGTGTAAGCATATTGTTTGTACCAAGTGGGAAACTTTCTGAATTGGTTTCAAATACCTTCTCTAGTTTATTATTTCCAGTTAACTACAAAAATTAATACGTTTTACTTGAAACCTTTTTAAATGTTTTTTTTTCTTTCTTTTTTTTATGTTATGAATTATCTTTCACATATCATTATAAATACAGTTGGAATGGATTAGATTACGTTATTTTGCTTATTTTCAATGCCTATTATGTAGTTAGTAATTTAATCTGCCTTTTTCATTGTTCATAAAACTACATAGAACTATAAAGTGTAAGAAGATCGGGGAAAGTAGGGAGGATTTTGACAAATATGACAAACATATTTCCTACAAATTATTTTCTGATACCACAATATTGTAAATTTCTGAGCAGCAAATTAAGACATTGTATAATGTTTAGTAAATGTAAAATTAATGGTAATTAATACAATATTAAGTTTTGAAAACTGTTTTGAATAACAATAAAAATATCCCACCCATTCCTTATAAAAGAGAGAGATAGGACATTTCCTGCCGTTCATATCCCTGCCCCCTCCCCCGCTTCACTTTACAATACACTTGAAATTTTAAATACATATGCATGGTGTTAAAACGTTTTGCTTGAATTGACAAAGATAAACGTGTATATGCCGGCCACCTTGTCTAGTGGTCAGAGCAGTCTGCCATGGATGGTGTGGCCCCGGGTTCGAGTCCCGGCTTGGGCATGGATGTGCTTTCTCTCTCCTGTCCTTTCTTTGTATGAATGTTGTTGTGTGAAAGGTTGCCTACCCGGCGGTATAAACGGGTACCTATGGCATGCGTGTACTGTGGAAGTCGGACTTCACACCAAATAACGGTACAGTTGGAAAAGTGAAGCAGCGCACCCCAAATTGCCAGCCTGGCTGGCACACGACAAAAAAAAAAAAAAAAAAACGTGTATATGATATTGATGAAATTAATTTTATCTATTATTATACTTTAACAACACTGCCTGGCAGAAAAAAAAGAAAAAGAAAAAAAGAAAAATGCAGCCTTTAAAATGCTGACACCGTGCTTGTTGATTCTTAATATAAAATAACCCCCTGGAGCCAAATATGACTACCGCCGCCCCCTCCCCCCTCTTCCCCGTTCAGAAATTCCCTCTCCCTCATTTCAGTTTCCAACAGTTTCATAGCCATTATATTTATTTAGAGGGTGGTGGAGTATAATATTCACCGTTAATATTTCTCTGACTGGCTAAAGAGGTCAAAATGTTCAAAAACATGAACGTTGGTAAGAAGCTCGGAGACTCAGGAAGGTATTCATCTGTAAAGTGTTTAAAAAAATAAGTTAAACCAAGCTTTTGCTTCCAGGGATTTGCTTTATATTTTAAACTAAATTTTTGATGTAAAATCCAGAGCATCAAACTCACTCTTATTCGGTCATATAGTCGAAAAAATGCTCGCTGTGAAAAAAAAAAAAGTATTTGAAGCAATGCATGTGGCTTACGAGTCGAATCCATAGATGTTTCGTAAAGATACATCCCGTATTACCTGAAATTTAATTTCTCTAGCTTGTTTTCGGTTACCACGCCAGATCTCCCTCTCTCTCTTTCTCTCTTCCTTATTCCATTAGCAAACTCTGATTTACCCCTCACTTGAAAGGTTGTAATGCCGTCTTCGGACGAAAAATGGACCCACTATATATATATATATATATATATATATATATATATATATATATATATATATATATATATATATATATATATATGTAAGATCCGAAAGATCGGCTCTAGGATGAAGGTTGGTGTTGCAGTCGGTTCGTAGGAAGAGGACAGAGCTATTCAATCACTACACTTTATTATATCTCGGTTACAAGCTGGCTGCCCCTTTTCAGAGATGCAGCGGTATTTATATGGGGAATATCATTTAAGGACGGCAGATAATAATCCCTAGATCACGTGACCCACGTGATCTATATAGGAGTGGCATATTGAAAATAATGAACTTTATTGGGTGATACACTATAGACAGAGGCTGGCTTAAGTCTAGAGGGAAAAAAAGTGTCTGTTAGGTACTTTGAGGGAAATCGAATCTGAGCCTGGAGGATGACCATATATGGTATGAGAGCTGTTTCAAGTGTAATAAATAATGTTAATGGGAATCACGCGCCGACTATCTGACATCTGAACTTTAATATGGAAAAGGCCTAGCAAAGGTTTAGGCTTAGTTAGGGTTTTCCATATTACATATATATATATTTCAAAAAAGTAATTTTTTCTGCGTTCTATTACACATTACTTCAGAGTGATTTCATACCAACTCACCGAATGGGGGTCGCACGACCGACTCGGATTTTCTTTTAATTTGGCACACATGTTGATCATATAGAGGCATGGAAAAGTCCAAATTGTTAGGTTCCTGCTTCACTTATTTTCTGAGATACATGCCCTCGAAGTTTGTCCGCCACGTCAAAATACTAAAAAAGTAATGTTATTTAATCATGTTTTATAAAAAATCGTACTCATGCAAAATAATAGTGTTAGATATCTATGGAAACTAGTTACTGCAGGCATTTCTAAAAAAATTACTAGAATGTTCATAATGAAAATTGCCAAGGTACAGGACTCTTTGAAGTTGTCACCACAAAAACTTGATTTTGCAAATTTTGCTAAAATTGAGGCATTAATTACAAAAAAAGGCAAACAAAACCAAAGGTTTTCTCACTTTCTGGTAGTGTACAGGTCCTCCCTGTAAATTGCTACGCAATAAATTTTTTGGGTTTCTCACTCCTTCTTGGAAATATTTTAGCTTAAAGATAAGCCATAACGCAAAAAATGCGTTTTTGGCCATCTTGGCAGCCATTTTTGTCATAAAGGGGGAGCAGTAGAAACTTTAATTTTTTTTAAAACAAGCCACTGATATGTTAGCTAGTCACAGGAAAAGAGTTTACTTTTGGTTATTTCTCCCATTATGAGATATCCTGCTGACAGTATATGCATGTTTTTCGCGACGACCATATGCTTTTGTTCCCCCTCTCATGGACTTAAAATTAATTAACCCAAAAAATAATGATATATATATTAATAGCACTAAATACTTTCTTGAGAAATTAATTAACATAAAGGAGCTCTAAATATTTATATTATAAGCAATACCTAATCTTGTGATTGGGATACTCCTGTTTTTAATTGAAGAATTTCTTGAATATCACATGAATATCAGGAAAATAAATGAGGTCTTTTCGTTTGATGTAGGATACTTTATGACAAATTTCATTTGATGGGCTACTAACTGAGATGGTGATAAAGAGCTATTAATTTCAGCATCGAATTCCATTTTACCTTATTAACAGTTAAATATTTACAAAATAATTAAATAAATAATTTAATATAAAGCCATGCTTGAAGAATTAAAATTAGTGCAACTAATTTATTCCCATACTGATCTTTACAAAATTGACATGCGTTGAGCACTGATAAGAACTGACAAGAAAAAGTGTACTCACTAAAATATTAGTTCACAGATACTATAAAACATACATTCTATTTTCTACAAAATAATACTGCAACAAAGAACAAGGGTATCCTCCTGTTTATAGCCATCAATCAGGAACATCCAATCACAAGATTGGGTATTGCCTATGAGAGAAATATTCGAAGCTCCTTTATTTTAATTGATTTTTCAAGAAACTCTTTAGTACCTACCCCTTTATACCCTTGTTCTTTGTTGCAGTATTATTTTGTAGAAAATAGAATGTACGCTTTATAGTATCTGTGAACTAGTATTTTAGTGAGTAAACTTATTCTTGTCAGTTCTTATCAGTGCTCAACACATATCAGTTTTGTAAAGATCAGTATGGGAATAAATTAGTTGCACTAATTTTAATTCTTCAAGCATGGCTTTATATTAAATTATTTATTTAATTATTTTGTAAATATTCAACTGTTAATAAGGTACAATGGAATTTGATGCTGAAATTAATAGCTCTTTATCACCATGCTCAGTTAGTAGCCCATCAAATGAAATTTGTCATAAAATATCCTACATCAAACGAAAAGACCTCATTTATTTTCCTGATATTCATGTGATATTCAAGAAATTCTTCAATTAAAAACAGGAGTATCCCAATCACAAGATTGGGTATTGCTTATAATATAAATATTTAGAGCTCCTTTATGTTAATTAATTTCTCAAGAAAGTATTTAGTGCTTTATAATTATGAATGCATAATGTTCAGGCATCAGACAAATACTATTTCGTGTTTTCATCAATTATCTAATTTATTGTTCAATGATTTAATAAATTACATTTCATGACATATTGGGTAGATAATACAGCTGTTAATAAATATATTATTATTTTTTGGTTTAATTAATTTTAAGTCCATGAGAGGGGGAACAAAAGCATATGGTCGTCGCGAAAAATATGCAGCGGGAGCAGCATTTCGCCTCAAAGAACTCAACTGTTCTGTTAAGACAAAGAATAGAGTATGACATTGGCAAAGAAAATATTTTAATATGTTGTTGGCAGAGGAAGTTATGACCGTTTGAATATCGGTAAAATATGACATTTTTCATATTTCGGCCTTACGCAACTAAAAGTACGTTAAACTTTCCTGGGTTATTTATACATTATTTTAAAGTGCTTACACTGGTCTTTCAAACGATAACACTTTTGGCGTGCCAACTGAAATGTACAAGCTGTTTTTGGACCTCAAAAATGCTAAAAAAAAGTAAAAAATGCCTTGTTTTGAGGGCCTTCACTGACCTTACGGCAACAACTTACCACAAATTTAACATTCATTTTGTAAAGTTTCAACCTTCTATATTCCATATACAAAAAGAAAATTGGAGTTCAACCGTTCCTGTTAAGAGTTTTGGCTCACAGCAACTTCCATGTCTTGAAAATCCGCTTAATTTTTGATGCCGCACATTCAACTTTAGGGATTCATAAAAACTAAACAACTCAACTTTAGAGCAAAACATTCTGGATTTGGTCTTTCAATAAGATAATAAACATTTGGTAATTTTTGGGAGAAAATCTGAGAGGTCATGAATCACCCCATAATGCTAGGCGTGACAGTTTCTCGCATTCTTGCTCTTAATAATAAAGTAGTTGGGATTATTTGAGCACCAAGACGTACGTGCCATCTCTTTCATGTTAACAACACTGATTTAAGACATTGACAGAAAAAATCTTGTTCAAAGCAAAATCTCTACACTAAAAAATGAATGTTTTTACAGTATAATACAGCTAATTTTATAGCAATAAACTGTAAAAATTGCTAATCTTACAGGAATAAACGGTAAAATCGCTAATTCAACAGTTTATTACCCTTTATTTTAGTTTTAAACTGGAACCGCTGCTGCCAGTACAATACTATTGTTTTTACAGTATAATACAGCTAAATTTTGCAGCAATAAACTATAAAATTTTTAACTTTACAGTAAGAAACTGAAATTGCTAGTTTGACAGTTTATTACTGTGCATTTTGCAGTTTTAAATTGGAACGTCGGCTGCCAGAATTATACTGTAAAAACAAGAGTTCATTTTCTGCAGTATAGGTGAACCAATGAAGGACAATCTGAATCCTACGTAGTGATTATTTTCTTTTACTCTAGACGGCACTTTAGATCCTTTACTCTAGACGGCACACTAATAGTTGCAGAAGCAAGTGAAATGCGTCAAAAGACGAGGGAAAGGAGCAGGCAAACCGAATAAAGGTCGCAGCTTGATGGCAGCAGAAACAGATGGTTTGAGCTTTACCAGATTAGTGCAAGACTTTGTGAGATTTAGAATCTATTGCGAGAAATAAACCTTTAAAAAATGAATTATATTTTTTTTCTGAAATATCGGTTTGATTACCCAGGTAGCACAAATAACCTTTAAACGTTTTTAAGCGGTTGTTACAACGTTAATAACTATTTTACAACATGGAACGAAGTGTGCTACTTGGGTAAGATTCGACTAGAGCTATTAAGTTAATACTCTCAACCTGATCAAGATTTTAATAAATCGTCAATATGTCAAATCTAATAAGTAGTGAAAAACTAACTACAGTTTTAAAATCAGCATGACTGATTTTACTCTACAACAAATCAAAAATCCATTTCATCGGAAATAATGTTAAAAATGGCTACTCAGTGTAAATTTTGTGCTGTTTTTCTCCATTATTGTATGGATATATGCATTTTGCTACGGAAGAGAGCTGACTTTATATGGAACTAGAGTGATGATTGTTATCACTACTCACGCACTACTTTAATATTACATGATTAAAATGATACGTGGGATTATATTTTCTTTTGAATCCTTTGAACATTTCCGATTTCTATTACAGATTCTGGCTTGCCCGAAAGCATTATAACATTTACCAAGGTTTAGGATAATAATAGGAATTTTGGCTTTTAATTGCAACTAATAAGAAAGGATGTTTTTTTTAAATACATTTTCTACGCATTTTGCTGTACAATTTTACCCCCGTTTGTTATAAGAAAACAGATTCAACTATATTTATTTCCTTCACCACAAAATTGGACTTAACGTAACTTTTTAAGGGATACTTGCGTACTCTTATTACTTTACAATAACTTACGTGCACTTGAACATTGAACACTGAAACACAAAATTGACATGATTACGTGCCTCTTATTGAATGCACACAATATTAGTTTTTGCATTATTTGTCATTGAAAAGGAATAATTATTGATTTGAATAAAAAATGTAAGGTTTTGAAGGCAGAAAATTGTTGTCTTTATCGTTTGCCATGCTTCATTTATTCTCAGCAACTTTTCACCTTAGCCAAAATTCAAATAACCACTTTTGTGCAGAGTTTTTTGTTAAATGTATCATAAATAACATTTCTCAAAAGTGTTTCTTTGTGTGGAGTGGGGATCCCATAATTTGCTCAAAAATTTATCAAACTAACGCGTCATTTTATTGAGTTTTTTCACCACTTTTGGCGAAAAACAAAAACAGTTTACATGATGGGGGGTTTTCAAATACTACAACTAAATTTATTTTTTTTAATCAAGCATTGCTTTAACCAACGCAAAACGAGGGAGTCCTTAGCAGCTTGGCTAGTTAGAGCCTCCATCGTGCCAACAATGCTAGGGTCTTTAATTCGATCCTCCCGTGGACCAGAATGTATCTTTTTTGAATGTATTTAGTCCAACTGAAAAAGAATGTAATGCTTACAATCTCAACTTATTGCACGATTTTTGACGATAGTTGTTTTGCATTAAGGACAGTATAGAAAACGTTTTTTGCTTAACGTGGTAAATTATGCTATCATAAAAATAAAGGTTTTTTTTTAATAGAGTGAGGGGGAGCAGCTCCCGTAATATTTCATTAAACTGCCAAAGAAAGGCAACAGTTTAAAGCTTTCTGCAATACCAACGGGAAAACACAAACTTCACATTTATGTTGTTTTTTGAAAATTTACATTTAAGAAAAATAGGATTTTTAAATTACAATTTTCGAGAGCTAAATTTCACAAGGGTCAGGTCACAAGGGTTTTAATAGTACTTACGGATCAGAGAGAAGATTACGTAACGTGTTATTAACGTAAAAATGTAACGTGTTTCTTCATCTAATGTATTTCTTTATTTTGCATCTTCGGTATATCAAAATATATTTATTTTTTCCGAAGCATTTGTCAAATTAAATTTTCAACAAAAATTTCAAGCATGCATGATTTCACACATGGAATCTCCACACATCATTTATTTTGTGAGGATGGATACAATATAATTTTAGAGAGGGACAACTCTATAAATAGTTTGAATATATTTTCCTCTTGGTTATATATTTTCACATTACATTTATCAACCCATTTATATATTTTTAACGATGCAATACAGAGATGAAAATTTTGAAAGTTCAACGAAAAAAGGAGGAATTAAGCATCATAATCTTCATCTTTGAAAAGTCTGGTATTTCTGGAGCATTTCCTACTAGCTCGAGGTAAGGGATACAGTACATCTGTCAGAGGAATTCCGTTCCAGTACCCCTAGAAAAGAAAATGCATACTTTGGTTGAGATACCATACAACACTTAAAAGGAAATTAAAATACATGGGAAAAATAATTACAAGAGTAGAATGTTATACATTAAACTGCACCCTTAATAACAGAAATCAAATAAGCAATATAAATATTTTTCAAAGGTCATTGAACAATTTGGATTATTTGGTAATATATACTTAGGCGTCTACACTTATTGCCGTAAAGATTAGCTGGATTGTACTATAAAACAACAGTATAATACTGGCAGCAGAGGCTCCAGTTTAAAATTGTAAAATGCACGATAACAAACTGTAAAATTAGCATTTTTGCAATTTTTCTAGTAAAATTAGCAATTTTACAATTTAGTACTGTAAAAGTAGAAATTTTACAGTTTATTACTGTAAAATTAGCAATTTTTAGTTTATTACTATAAAATTAGTTGTATTATACTGTAAAAACAACACTCATTTTTTACAGTGTATACTCTCATGCTGCCGTAACATGCTTACGCATTCTTTACTAAATCACGTACCTATTTCTTTATTTATTAATTTATTTACATTTTTTACTTAATTATTTACTTATTTACTCATTCATTCATTCATTTTCTTATTTGTCTATTGTATTCACTCATTTAGTTTTTCTCACATATTAATGAATTCATTTACTTATTTACTTATTCATTTATTTTTAATTAATATTTTTTTCGTTTATATAATCATTCATTTGATGAAAACTACTGTTAATAGGGAAGTTTTCGATTTTTCAATTTTATTTTTATATGATAGAGCAACATACATGAACATCAACGGCGAAAAAAATTTTGCGCTGCGACAAGTAGTTTTTTTTTAAATAATTTTTTAATTTCAAGCGGCTGTGACGTCACTGGGCAGTCGTTGGCGCTTTTAAACTTTCCACTAAGGCGAAGAAAGAGCGAGAAGCTTTAGATGCGAGGAGCTCGAGAAACCGGTTTCTCCGGCTTCCGCACTGTTGTTCGCTCTGCACTGCCGTAATTTTTTTTTCTCGCCAAGTGATGCGTTCTAAAAATTTGACTACGGATTTCGCCAAAAAATATCAAAACAATCACCCCTAGCAGGGTATTGGATTGCTCTTTGATAAATCCAGTTTTAAATAGTGAATTAGTAAACTTTAAGGTATTGATTACGGAAGGAGAAAATCCCGCAATGAACCGATAATATAGCAAAAATCCAATTTTTATGGATGAAAGGCTGAAAGTTACTGCCGTCTGACGTCACGGGTTTCGGTTTCAAGGCGCGCTTTTTTTGCGCTTGGGTTTTGAAAAAAATCATTAAGAATTAACCGTTGTGTTTTAAAACTCGGCAATGGTGAATTTTTGTGTTTTGTAAGCCTCTTAACAATATCTAGTAGTTAAAAAAGGGATATTCAATAGGTCACAACTACCCTATCGTCGAATAGAAAATTTTTTCAAAGCAAAAATGTTATGTTTTTCACTTTGCCCCATGATTTTTTAACGTGAAAATTTTCCATGTTTCTTTGAAAGTCAAAATAACTGCCAAAGATGAAAAATAACATTTCAATGAAAGTTGTATAACAAAATACATTATTTCTTCTTAATGTACAGTAATTTTAAACAAATTTCATATTTGTTCCTTTTGAAGTAGGTAAGTAAATCTAACTATTTCACTCTGCCCCACATTCCCCTACTTGTTTTCATAGCGTTTTAAAATCATAACCTTTTTTGAGTATTGATACTACAAAGTCTTTGTATGTGTGTGTATGGTAATCTTGCAAGGTCGATTACAATATTATTTACGATGTGTGAAATGTGTCCCCCTTTAAAAACATTAATAATTAAGTGTAGAGGAGAGGAGGGTATTATGGAACAATCGGGAAATATGGGAATACCGAGGATTTTACTCCGTTTGGTGCTGTAATATCGTGGAAATAACATGAACTACTCAAGAAAGACTACCATGATGCATTGCAGTAAGAGTTCGCGGCCCACTGTTGTCATTAAAGTGCTACAAAAAAAGTTTAGTTTTTGATTCTCAAGCGATTTTGGAGGTAAGTTTTCAAATTTTTAATCTGTTTGTATTCATATGACTTAAAGTATTGATGTTGACCGTTAATGTACACTAAAATAATTATCATTTTTTATACTGTAGTCGTTTTTTAGCTTACAATATTTGGTTCATCATTTCAAATATTATACTAAGTATTTCAAGGAATACTTAGCATTTCAAGACAACAAGAAAGCAAAGATGCTGAATGTATCTTTTGTGACGGCAAATTCTCTCAAGATCAACGAGGTGAAGTTTGGGTTCAGTGCGTAAGTTGTTGTCTGTGGGCTCACCTTGACTGCACGGGAGCAGAGCCAGACGATTAAATCTGTGACTTCTGTCGAACAGAAATAATTCGCACTTAATGTCAAAAATTTTAGCTACATACTTAAGTATAAAAGTATTATTATTTTTTTCATTCTTTATTTTTTTATTTGTGGTCTGATAAGTGTTTTATGAAGTTAATTAATATTTCAATGGTTTACACAACCTATTCCATACTACCCGAGTATTTCATAATAGCCTCCATTTGTAATTTTTTTAAACATATTTTTTTTAATATTTAGAAATAAATAGTTTTTTTTTTTTTTTTTACAAAACACAGTTCATTACAATTAGTCTTAGTACGTATTCATGATGATTTTGAAATTTGTTTTTAAAAAACAAAGAGTTATTTGGAAAAATGTAAATATTATTCCATATTACAAACCCTCTCGTCTATAACTTCCATTTCAGATCTACACTTTATGAATGAATTTAATACACAATAAAAATATATGTTATTGAAAGTTACTACTGAAGCTTTATGTCTACCTGACTAAATATCTACCTGTAAAGTAGACGGAGACTCAAGTAAAGAAACTATTAGCGCAACTTTACGTTTAACTAGTGCGTTTAGACACAATAAATGTCGTTCTTTACAGATTGACTTGAAGTAATTTTCTAATTTGGCTTATTATGCAGCACCATCGGGAGGATTAAAAAAAAAAAGATGTACTTAATCCAGAAAGTAAATAACTTTATGATATAATAATATTTGCAATATGTTGAGTGTACAACTTAATTCAGTCCATTTCGCTGCTTATATATATATATATATATATATATATATATATATATATATATATATATATATATATATATATATATATATATTTTTTTTTTTTTGAATAATAAAATGAATTAATACAATGTTTAAAGTATTGTCCATCGGTAGCCAGTACTTTTTCCAGTATTTCTGGCTATTTATGAATTCTGTCGTGGAAGAAATGTTCATATTTTAAAAACAAATGTAAATCGGGCCAAATTTTGATATTCTATTCTGGAGGAAACCGTATTAGAGCTAACATCTTTTGCATCGAACAAAAGAAATAGTAGTCGAAAGGGGCAAGGTTAGAATTTAAAAGCGAGCTAGCCAGAAAATCCCATCCGCTATTTTTTAAACCGTTTTTAACTGGAACAGTAACATGAGTCTAAGCGCTGTCATGGTGAAAGATGTTTGGTGGTGCATGGTGAAAGACGGTGAAAGGAATGTTTTGGACTTTTCTCAGCTACAGCTACCTTTAAACAGACGAATTGTTACCTTTAGAAGTCTCTCGTGATGGTTTGATTTGGAGATAGCAGCTTATCGTGGATCACACCCTTCGGACCCCACTAAATACAGAGCAAACTTGACACTTTGACCTTCCGGTTGGAAGGGTTTTACACACGATTTTTGCGTTTCGGGTTGTCGTAGTGACTCTATTTTTTGTTCCTGGTAATGATTGGATGCAGAAAAGGCTTCTTTTGAAGCGTTCAAGTGACATTTCGCATGCAAAATCATCGTCTGATATCTCTTGGTTTCCATTCGAATGGGACCCAATTTCCTTGGTGTTGGAAAAATCTTGCTGCTTCGAGTCGTTTCGAAATAGCTTCTTGAATAACTTCAAACGTTTTTGTAAGCTCTTTTTGCATTTGACACGAATTTTGATTGAGAAAAATTTATAAATTCTTCATTTATAAACTTTTCAGTTGATCAGGAAGCATTTTGTCTTTAGCGCTAAAATCACTTAGCGCCACTTAGCGATCACTCAGTCTTTAGCGCTAAGGTCACTAACATTGTCGTAACCATTCTCTGTTTGATTTATCCGACACTGCAGGTTCACCATACACTTCCACAAGCATTTTATGAGCTTTAGATGCAGTTTTCTTTACGTTAAAGCAAAGAATCAAAACTTCCCAATAATGGTGTTTTTTGGAACGAAACAAGACATTTTCAACGCATTAAAAATTTAACTTGTGTTGTAAAACTCAAAGGTTTGTAAGCAATAGTTGCTTGACAGATGCTGACAGTTCACGATACAGCAAAAATTAGTTGCCACCGTCATCCGCACTTAACGCCATCTTTGAAAAAATGGACCGAACTAAGTTGAACACACAATAATAAAAAGGTAAAGACGCAAATATAACGATAACGACACGAACATATTTTTTTAAAGGTTAAAATCTTGTTTCTTGCCACAAAACTCGCACAAAGCAACATTACAGAACTGGTGTGAGTTGGTGCAAAAACTATGTAATCAACTGTGACACATCATCAAAATTTCACAGTTTAAATGAAAATATTTTGAACTTTTAGTATGCATTATTAATGTATGCCACAAAAACTAACCAGCAGATAAAATATTACTTTTCCTGCACGTGTTGCTCTAATTTAGGGATAATCGCTTAAAGCTACTATTTTGCAAACCTTGACTTTCGCTAACGCTGCTTAGCGTAGAGTCAGTTTTTATGTTACCACGTGATAACTTCCGATTTCTATATGAAAATTCATGATTTTTTCTCTCTTTTTAAAACTTATCTGGCCGGCTAATGACGTAAAGTAAACCGAATGCATAAAAATGTATTTTTTGTGTCAAAAAATATATTTCCTATTGCACAATGCTTCGATGAATAGCATCAGTGGCGTGGTTGGATAAAACGTTACACTAGAAACGCGCACATCGTTGGTTTGATCCTTCTTTGAGTTCTGTCCCTTGTGGTTAACTTTTTATCTTTTATTTTTGATCAAAATTTCCAAGAATATCCAATCTAAGCTTATTAAAGAAATTCAAACCACAGCTTTACCCTTGCATTAAAACCAGAAAAGAAAATGTTTCTTTTAGCATGCTAATTTATCATGAATAGTATTTCTTAAAGATGCTTTTGTTTTGTTTCCCTAATACTTCAAAGACTACAAAAGTCCTACACGATATCATTTTCTTTTAAATCGACGAAAAATAACAATTTACTTTGTGCCTGGGTTTAAAAAATTACCATTAAAAGAAAGCGAATTTCGTCTTTCTGAATTACTGTTGTCAAGCGCGAAAGCTTCGCGCGGGTCAAATAGTACTATGGCATTAGCACAAAAATCATTTTTATTTATATACAGTGAATTCTAACTTATACGCCGCCTCATTTATGCTCCTTTTCCACTTATACGACGATTTTAAATGGTCCCAGCGCATTCCATAGCAAAATAAGGATAGTATCATTCGTTTATGCGTCGCTCTAAAGATAAATATTTCACTTATGAGCCGAATTTTCCGAAAAATGTGGACATTTCAATTTATTTTCTTTAAAAAATAAGATTTTTCGTCTCTTTCCTTTTTAATCTTTCGCCTTTATTGCTCTCGAAAGGCATTTTTTTCTGCATGAACTAGAGCTCGGAGAGGGACCATTAATTACCTATTATGGATTGTTTTAAAGGGAACACTTTGTAATTAGGTGTGCTACAATTTTTGTTTTCCCTTTATCATTGTAGTTAAGTCACAGTTATTGCCAAATCGTAGTAATCTGTCCTTTTCCCATAGACACATTCTTATTAATTCTCTCATTACAACTTATGTTGCGTTTTAGTCCTTTAAATAGGCTTGCTCACTTATACTTTCTCTCACTTATGCGCCTTTTTCTTTTGGTCCCTTGGGCCGGCGCATATGTGAGTTCACTTTATATTTATTTTTAATTTTGATTTTTTTTTTTTTTAAATTTCTGGAACGAAAAGCAATATAAATCGTTTTCATTGAATATTTTCAAAATAAACGGGTAATATGTGTTGTTATTATCTATAACAGCCGGGTAAACTACATGTAGCTGAGACAACTAGTGCTAAATGCAATGGAAATTCTCACGCGAAATAGCAATTTACATACATCTTTATCGATTTCTTAGGTGAAATGCTGATTTATTGCAATTCTAATGGACAGTTTTTTATGAATTTTCTCTTAATTACCTTCATTTAATATTTTCTGATTTAAACATCGTAAGTGTAATTAACGCTTCCAGAAAGTATTTATTCTCGTATTTTTTGTACCTCATAATTGCTAGAAAACTCATCTGAAAACATTTTTTCTTTTATTTCTAAATGCTAATGCTTGGGGTTAAAGACGTCTTCAAGCCATTTTCGTCTTCAATTAATAGATTTTTTTTTAAGAACGTGTTTAGAAGAACTGAAGAAATGCTGCTTATTCCAATTTTTAACTTCAAAAGAGTTTCTTTGAATATGTTTTATTATAATTTTAAGTGCATTTTTTTCTATTAACGTATTCATAATAAGAAAAAGCACCGACTGTGTTGTAAGATAAATTTATATAATGTAAACGTATGACCCTATTAACAACTATTTTTGAGATGCGTTAAATTAAAACAGCAGATATATTTAAAATTACTTTACTATATTTTACGATACACTTCGTTATGTGAACTGTTTTTATAAACAGATAGTTGAAATAATTGTATATTCAAAAAAGTTGATTTTTGTATATCGCTTACAACATTTGCTCCAAGTGTAAGATTTTAATTTAAAAAATATTTTTAAAAAAGCGTGAACATCGGGAACATTGGTTTGATTCAGTATACAAAATTTGGCTTTTTTCGCTGCTTTATTTGTTCTGTACACTGTAAAAAATATATGTTGTTTTTACAGTATATTTCATCTAATTTTACAGTACTTTTACATTAATAAGCTGTAAAATTGCTAGTTTCACACACTAAAAAAACGGATGCTGTTTTTGCAGCATTATACAGCTAATTGTATAGTAACAAACTTGTAAAAATTTGAATTACAGTAATAAACTGCAAAATTGCTGATTTTACACAAATAAACTGTAAAACTGCTGCTTTGCAGTAATAAACTGTAAAACTATATTGTTGTTTTTGCAGTATAAAACAGCTAACTTTATGGTAATAAACTAAAATTGTGAAAATAAACTGTAAAATTGCTGCTTTACAGTTTATTCCTAGGCATTTCACAATTTTAAACTGGAACTTCTGCTGCCAGTATTATACTGTAAAAACAACAGCTTTTATTGAAGTGTAAGTGAACCACGTGAAGGGCAATCTAAATCCTACCTAGGGATTCTTCTCTTAAAGACGGCATACTAATAGCTGCAAAAGCAAGTGAAATGCGTCAAAAGACGAGGGAAAGGAGCAGACAAACCGAGTAAAAGTCTTATACGAGTAAAGTTAAAGTCTGATAACTGCTATGAACCACTATTAAGGCGTGTAAAACTGAGTCTATGACATTTCAATTTTGTTCAATTGTACAATTTTTGGTTCCCCACTCTCTAGGCCTCCAGTTTAGGATGAAAGAGTTTGGGAGAAACCCAATTTGTGCTTATAAATGGTGATATTTACGACTCCAACCTGTTAGTAACAAATTTATCTTTCAGTTGCTAGAAAAAAATAGAAAATATGTGTTGAAAGTGAAAAATAATTGCATGAATCGTTCCCCTTCTTATCTCACATATTGTGGAAGAAGAAAATATTGCTTTTTATATAACTCTTGTGTATGGTATTATATAAATATTGTTTGTAGTTACAAATTGTTAATTTAATCCGTTAAAATCCAAAGTTCTATCGAAAAGGAATATGCGCGAAATGTGAAAGAAAATTATCGCATTTTTGTAAGGATGCCAACTAATTTTCTTTTTGTGAACTCCTTTTTTTATAATATCTGGATCATAAAATGGCTTTTGAAGGATGAATGCTGGGAGAAGGATGCTAGATTTTTTTTTTAATTCGTCTACGCAGAAGTATTGACAACATATTTACATTAAAGTGCTTACCTAGAAACAAACCTCGCACGAATAATCCTACAAACGGTAAAATTTAATAAAACGGTAAAGTGTACCACTATATCTACTTTTAAAGATTTCCGTAGTTATTCAGGTGTTCATAAAGTATGCGCATATAAATGGAAATCGACTGAGTTTAAATTTATACGGTGCTTTAGAAATATAAGTAAAAAGTAACTTTTTTACAGAGAAAAACCGTTCCTGCCATCATTTAGAGTAGGTCAAGTGAATTCAGTAAATCCAGAAGAAAAACATTGCATGTGGAGCGGAAAATAAAATTTCTCAACACATTGAGTTAAAATATATTTCGCCCTTTTTAAAAAGTGCACTTACCTAAATGACACACTCTAGCTGTGAAAACATTTCAAGTTGCTTTGTTGAAAGTCACATGCATTTTAATTTTGCACTAAAATTAATATTTTATACACATTTTTATTTCTCAGTTGTATTTTATATTTGTTTTGTTCTAAACCAACGGTTTGTGTTTAATAGAAGTTTAGTTGCAACTGAATTAGCTTTCCACAAAAGTTTTAAAAAAGGGTTTTTTTTTATCAAATACTTTGAATTTTGTCAAAAAAATTCACACAATTGCGTTACTTTAGTACTAAATATTGTATCATTTATCTACATAATTTTTAAGAATTTTTTTCAAAACATTTTTAATTTACGTCGTGTCACCACCCACATATTTCTTGCTAATTCTACGTATGGATATGAAAATTTAGTTACTATATTAAAGTATTTAAAGTATTAATATATTTGTAAATATTGTATTATTGTTGTATTATATTATTGTTATATTATAATTGTAAAGTATTATTATATTTTAATATTACTATATTAAAGTCAAAATATTGAAAATACCTGATAAATGTAGGGGAAAAGCATTTTACCTTATTTCTCTCTCGATACAAAAATCATTTTTTAATTACTTTTATACCGACCATTTTTTCGTAATGTGATGGCATCTAGTGTCCTCGTATATTTTGTTATGCTCTAATTACTGATTAAATCAAAATATTTATTTATTTATTTTTGTAGAAACATGGTGCCATAGTTTCACGTTTGTTATTGATACGATATTTTTCTTAATAATTGCGTAAATAGGCAAGTTTTATTTTAATATAGTTACTACGTCTATAATATGTACGGTTTTTTTATGTACTTACTGCCATTATTTTTTTCAATGTCCGTAATAATAGTCTGAGTAGATTTCATTTTTTATACCAATGAATTGAAGGACTTTCATAAAGATATCACAAAGGTCTTCTAGTTTGAGATACATCTAGTTGTGTGAGTCCAGATGTGAAAAAAAATGTATAATGTAATAATATCAATCATATAGTTTTTGTGATTATTAGTTTTTCTGTTTCGTTTGTCGATATGAGACACATTGTTTGTACCAATGTCCATAAAAAATCAACAACTTTTCTGAAAATTTCGTGCTATACTACAATATTCTGTTTTAAAAAATAGTTACATTCAGGGGCAAATATTTTGAACTTATATTTTCACACTAAAATCATTATAATTAGAAGTAAATTTAAATAATATTTTAAGAATTACAAATATATACATACATAAATATAAATAAACCACTATCCCGGTAAAATTTTAAACTTTTAACCCGTTGATGGTTATGAACGAGTTCAGCTCGCAATCGAATCATGCTTCATAATGCGCGCAAACGAGTTCCGTTCGGGAGCAATATTTTGACCGAAATGGTTAGTAACGAGTACTACTCGCGTAGTGAAATTTTTCCCCAATGCGCGCTGACGAGCTGACTTCGTTCGCCATTATTATTCTGCACTGATGTACGGTACTATAAATACCTTAAGAAATTTTTAAAACGCGCGAGGCGAGCTATCTACGGCATCGCCAGAGAAAGGTGACATATTCGGAAGAACGGCGGGGGAAGACAGCTGCCACTTTCGACTACTGTTTACTCCTAATGTGTGCGAATTAAGTAAACGAAAACTGCTCATTTCCATAACCGTCAAAGGGTTAATAGTGCGACTCTAAACAGCCATACTAAACATTTCGCGGACAAAGCTTCGTATAGCTTTAATAAATTCCCTGACAGCTATTCTATAAACCGCAATTTCTTAGTCTTCTTCAGCTAATGATTTTTTTTTAACTCAAAACAGACAAAATTGTCTTTGAAAAGTGTCATAAATATAAAAGAAAAGTTAGTTACAATGATATACTGTCAAGATAAAGCGAAGTCTCTACTCGTGGAGTGCATAGTACAAGGACTGGTTTTTCTTTTAATAGCATAAAAACTATTCCTTTGGAAGTGATGTGGAAAACATAAGATAAATCACCTAAACTGTAAGCTTACAGTTGTTGCAATTCTACATAGAACGGAAAAAGGAGTTATTGATAACACGGTAGAAAGACTTTTATGAACAATAAATAAATTGCTTGTAATCTAAACTTATTTTGAAACAGAAACATTGATGCAATTCTTCCTGAAAATGATTCAGCAATGTTTAGGAATTAAATTACTCTGCAAAAGTATTGGGAAGATAGAGAAATCTATCCTTTTTTTTTGCAATAAGCCACCAGAAATAGTATTTTTAAAATTAAATTTATTTTTTTTTAAAGTGCAATATAGAAAATAAGTTTAGGAAAACAATAAGCGATGTATGGCACCATGAAAGAACAAAAAAAGTGATGCAAAACAATCTGGATTATGTGCCCTAAAAAAATCGGTTACGGTAAGCAAACAAGATGTTGCTTTGCAACGCGTTTTTCAGTCCCGTTATACTCTTCTTTTTTTTTTTTTTTTTTTGCTTAAAGTAAATTGAAATTGCATTTTTATTTAATTTTGTTTGAAGGATGGATTTCCGAAAGAATGGAGAGCTGAAATGGATTTCAATTTCTTATAGTCTGACTTTTATTTTTATATTATATTTTTTTGCAATTAAAAAATTAGTTATATACAGTAACTGTGTCATGTCTTTAATCTATTTAAATAGTTTGATATAAGCAAATAAAAGTTTACATGCAATAAAATTCTTTACTTCAGGATCGGCGAAAAAAGGAAGAAGCGCTTCCCCAGGCCCGCTTGCTTCGCATGTGGACGCACGCACAAGCCCGGGAGATTTTTGAAGGTAAGCCTAATTTCGTTCAAAAATTCATAAAAAACAATCGCATCAATCAAACGTGCTGAAACTTACTATTTACAATCATTAATAATCTCTGAATGTTTTACAATAAATATTTTTTTATATAATTTTTAAAAATAACGTTTTTTGAAGAAAATGTGTTTATTCAATCAAACAAACTGTTATGTAAGTATTTAATGTTTAAAAACCTAGAAGTTTGCCAGCAACTCTTCAGAATATATATGAAACATTAAATATAAAAAAGGAAATGCATGCGATCGAAGTGTGAAATATATGATGCCAATTACTGCTTAATATCTTTGAAGCCTCTATTTCCACTTGTCATTACGTTGCACTTCAATCCCCTCCTCCCTCTTCGTATATGCCATAGCCTCAGATTCATTGACTCTAATATTAGAAAATAGCTGCTTCATTTCCTTATCAAACTTGTTAATCAAATTAAACATCCTACCCTCGGGTAAAAATTTTAGTCTTTAATCCATGGCGATTGAAATAAAGCTGATCCTAACCGTACAAAATTCGATCTATCAAATGCAAGACCGAAATTTTTACGCCTACCCTCAATCAAGAAACATTCATGCTTTTCATTTCACTAAAATATAAACAAGAACAGAAGAAGCAAAGGCCATAATTCACAGCCCTCTAAATTACTAATCCAGCTAAAAGACTGCAGCACGTGTACTTCTTTTAGTAAAAAAAAAAAAAAAAACACGGAACCAACATTCCGTAGAACCTTTTTAGAAAAAGTAACGGACTTCAACCGCAATGTAGTGTCATTTAAAAATTCAAATAAATCGTTCCGAACTCGGATCACACTGACGTGCTCGCGGTTCCCAGAGCACGGAAAGACTTATCACGCATTTGATATCGCGGGCGCTGGAGGGAGAAACTCGCTATCACGCCGGTATGATCACTGTCGCGAACGGGTTAAGGGGCTTTTTCATGCTTGAAACTCTGCTAGACTTCTCAAACTTGCAATGAATTTGTGCAGTACTGTAATTTAGTAGCAAGTTAATAAAAACTTCAATAAATTTCAACTCTTGTTTCGGAAGAACATGTCAAATTTATTAATGTAATGTAACTTTTAGGCAAAATCAAATTTTGGAAAATAAAACGTATATACACTCCATCTTTGATGTAACATCGAAAGAGCGTACATCTTTGATGTACGCTCTAAGATTATTTAAGCAGTTCTACTCCAAAATGGGTACTTGCAGCGGCATGGTTTAACAAAGTAAAGGACAATTTGAAATTTTCATTTTGAATTTAGTCTTACCCCGTGATTTCACATTAAATCAATATGCTTTTTCATGCGCAAGGTTTGTTATCGTTTTTAGAAATAATGTTTACTTAAATATTTTCGTACGTTTTTTTTTTTTTTTTTTCAAAAAAAGGTAAAGGAACATTACGCTGGTAAATTGAACAAATTTACATATAATTGCGGGCATTTAGATTTTTAAGGAACCATTTTTTAATGCAAAAGGGGTCAGCGTTTAAATGAAAAGAATGATCCATCACCTAATAACTTTTTTTTTTTTATGCAGATGCACACATTTTAAACAGCTGCTCATGCCCAAGATAAAACATATCATCAAATGTTCAATCCTTGCTAAAACTGCTCAAAAGGGTACTTGATTTTGTTTGATCCGTATCCAGCTTTCACATTAGGAAAAACATTAAGGGGTTTAATATCCCTTAAATAAATTTTAAGTGGGATTTTTAAAAGTTAAGTGATTGTTTTTTTCACTTTAGTTTATTGTTTGAAATTTCAAATCTATATTTATTTCCACAAAATATTTGCATATCAAATAGAATTATTTACTCAGTGGTATGTTAAAGAACTACTCTTAAATTATTTGTTAAAAAGTATCAATGCCTCCAAAAAGAAAAAGTCCGAAAATAGCAATCTGGTAACGAAAGCTTTTTGGTGTATCTTCGGCCCAAAATGGTTATAAGAATAGTTAGTCAGGATTTTAGCTTAACTAAAATCAGCAGATAAATTGCAAGTGCCAGAGGATTTTGAATATTTAGTAAATCATAAAGATAAACCTATTCTTATTTTTTTTCCTGTATCCTTTAAGTTGAATTTTTAGATTATTCTGTTAATTGATAATAATAATACGGCAGTTGTAACTATAGCCAATCCATTCATACTAGCTGTCTTCTTGAAACAAGGTTTCAGAACCCTTCGTTTGGTAATTCATTTTGCAAACTTCCCTATTATCATTTTTTGAACTTATCTGCAACAGTTTTACTTAAGTGAGTTTAATTAAAAAATTATATATACAAAAATTATTCTTAAAAGCTATTTCAGACTTCTCAAACTTGCAATAATTTTAACTACTACTGCAATAATTCACGCATAACAATTTTCAGTATTTTAGCTTGATCATATTTGCAGCCCGCTTGTATAGTTAGCAAGTAATATGACTTAACACTTAAATTTAATCCTCAATCATTATAAATATGAATATAATATATGTTTGTAGCGTCATAAATGTATGTCACTTAATATCACGCACGAATACTATACACGTGTCATCATCAAATATCACACATAAATATGATCCGTGTCTGTCTAATGAATCATTCAAAGGTTATCGGAATTATCTCTAACAACTCGGCCTTCGTACACATTTTGGCACATCGTAATATGCAAAATTCACTTACTGGAAATCGATCACCAGACGACTGATTACATTGCATCGACAAAGGGGCATTGGAATACAAGTGATGCAGAAAATCCGCATTATTTTGACTCCAATGTATTGAGTGATAGTTATCTCCAACGTCTTTAGTGTCGGATGTGCTTTCATCATTGTATCTGAAAAAAAGATCAGCTGGTTTATACGTTTTCTAGTAATTAGTTTTGCACACATTTGAAGAAATTCAAGAATTATTCTCTGGAAAGAAATATGAATGCAGTAATTGCTTGTGTTTGTTTCTATTAAAATGAAAAACAATTTCATAAAAATATCGGAATATATATTATAGAAAACGTAATTCAAATTAAAACAACATCGAAAATATTTTCTAGAGTGTTTAAAAGACTTGAAATATTTCGTACGATATGAAACTTTTTTCGTCAAAATGCATAATCTTACTCTGAAAAGGATTAAACTTTAATTATGCAGACGAATGTTAAAAATAAATTTTAAATACGTGTATTTTTAAGTAAAACTGTTGTACGTAATGCAGACAAAATATTTCTTTAGTATAAAAGAATTTTAATTGCATCAAAATATAAGATGTTTATTTTAAAAGCAATATTATTTTTAAAATGTTATTGAGAAAATTGTTTTTCATATTTGTGAAATGTAGAAACATATAAGAAACATATTCTAAAATTCGTAATTCGAATTTAATGCCAATGTTTGTTAAAACCCTTGAAAGTGTAATATCAACTATGCTTAAAAATATTTAAATATATTCTTATGATATAGAAAGCTCTAGGAGTTTAAGAAATAGAGAAGTTTTAGAATAAAGTAAATTTGAATTTCATTTATATCGTATTTAACTCCACACTGCATGATTTTTTGTATATATATGTTGTTGACATATATATGTTTTTTAGTGTTATGAGAAAACATTGGAACACATTTTAAAAAAATTAATTTTTAGGATAGATGGTTTTATTTGCTTTAAAGGTACCTAATACTTGCTTTTAATGCTTGAGTTGCCTTATGCATTAGGGTGGAGCGAAAATGACCGAAAAAAACTTTTTTTTTTAATTTCAAATAGTTTGATGTGTCAAAATGTGCCATTTGATCACTAAAATAGAGTGAAAATTTGAAGAGATTTGAAACATTTTTTGATATCCCGTCGCGACTTTTTATTTTACATTGTTAGTGACATTATGTAAAAAAATTGACTCTACATCAGACAAACTGTTTTTGAGTTTAGCCACCTTCAAGCACAACAAAATATCATAAACATAATAATTAATACAATAAACTATCAAAATACTAAATAAAATAAAATATTACAATTGCAAAAATGCAACAAAATGTCACAAATATTTACAAAGTGAAATGCGAAAACTCATGTTTTGTCTCAAACTGCGGCATTCTCTCTCGCGAAGCATTTCGAGCACGGATGAACGCATCTGGTGTTGTGCGACACAAACTGGAAGTTACCTTTCTTCCTGCTCACTTATTACAACGCAATCCAGACTACTGATAATTCTTCATTCCAGTCTTGAATTTCTTATGATATAACCTTTTTATTACCGTAAAATGGGGTGAATCGGAACACTTTTCAGCTTTGATTGTAAAAAAAGCAGTTAAAAGATTTTTTTCAATTCGATTTTTTGGGTAAAAACTTCGGTCTTGCTTTACTTTTGATATTCCAAGCAAAGACAAAACATTTTGAACAGTTATTATTAATATATATAGGAAATATTGGGTTTCCGAATCACCCCGCTGATAGGGGTCAATCGGAACACTTGTTAAAATTTTTATTTTTTTTCCATTTAACCTGTAATAGATCTCACAAACATGAGTGGCATTGATGAGGGAGAATAAGAACAGATAGTTACTGTAAAATAAAAGTTTAATTTCGATACCAGTAAACGTTTTTAATTTGTCAAAATTCAAAATAGTTTTGAACTTATGAAAAATTAAAAGTAATTTTAAGAAATGCTTTTGAATCGAAATACAAAGATTAAACATAAGTGGAAGTCCCTCATGTCGTCCACAAATAGGTACTTGTCCTTAAAACTTGTGGCTTGGCTTAAGTTTTTTCGTAACATCTTCTGGGATGAACTCTGCCTTTTCTTTAGATTCTTGAAAATGTTTCGGGGATTGTTCTGTAAGATTTCCTTACTTATTCATTATTATCTGTGTGCTGGACTTTTGCTACATAAACTCTGTATCTTTCCCCCATGTATTTTAAGTAAAAAGAAGTCTCCTGGAGCAAAATTATTTTTGAATCTGTAACTTTTTTTTCATTCTAAGATCTAGTTGCTCACGAGTAGGGATAAACAGTAATAAATCCTTGTCCTTGCCCTGACTAGAAGAAGTGGGGTTAGAATCTTGATTTTTTAAACAGTTTCCTTTAAATAAGTTTGAATTGGAACAGCAGAACAAAGTTTTCCGATTCACCCCGCAAATCCTTATTCTATGTCATTATAAAGAATTTTTAATTTTTATGCCACAATTAAAATATGTTGTCTCTTCTAATGTAGTACTCTGTTGCTCAGATATATGCATAATTAAAAAATACTATTCTGAGATTTGAAATATAAAGGGTACTTGCATACAAAGTTTTGCAGACTATGAAGCAGACTATGCTTGCAGGCTTGCACAGAAGCCAATATTGTTGCCAGAATGACAAAAACTTATTTTTCCTATTTCTTATAATATTACCTTTCAAGAAAAAAAAAGTAACTGCCAAAAATACCCGATGGTATATTTATGAAGAATTTCTTTGTATGATCAGGAAGTTTCGTTCCGAATCACCCCGCTGTTCCTATACACCCCATTTTACGGTACTTCTACTTCACTTATCTATTTTTAATTTAATTTTTCATTTATCTATATTCTTTTTTATTGCTTCTCATTGTATTACTCCGTGGGGCCGTGGTAGCCCGATCGGTAAGGCATCGGACTCGTGTCCGGAGGGACCCGGGTTCGATCCCAGCCGATCAAAGATCCACCGCCTTGATTAATGGTGGCTGGGAGGCGTTAAAAATGTCGTGGTCACAAAGTCCTCCAAGTGAAACGATACCTCTGGGGGTGCTGGGCCTAGGGTTTGCTCGACCCTAGGTTCTGGTTCAAAATTAAGAACAGAGCGCCCTTCAGGGCCCTATCTCGGTTAAACCACGAAGCTGTGGTAGGTACGGGGGACCCTGAAGGTGTGAAGTGAAATGTATTACTCCGTGTAGAATTTCCATTAAAAGTGAAGATGAGCTTTTGCCGCCAGAGCACCAGCTTTTGCCGCCTCTGTCACAAGCTTAACATGTCCTTCCACGGCTTGAGTGTTATTCGGAAATTCTTCAAAGCTGATGCTTTGAGTCATCTCCTTTGTGTTGAGGTAATCAAGTTGAGCGTCAGTCATATCTTTGATTATGGGAGGCGATGGAGTTATGGCAGACATCCCAATCCAATAATGTCGAAATATTCAACAGCGTCAAAGTTAAGTTTTTGGGGTACCTTAAAACTCCGTATCTCTAGGGTTTGTAGAAGCCCTGAGCTTTTAAAATCCAACGAAGGCCCAGTTTACGTACGTATGACCGATGATCCGTCATCATTGCTATGAGAATATTCTCCGGGTGAGCAAAGAAGTCATTGCGATGAATGACAGTCTCAACGATTTCTTTGTATTTAAGGCTGAGGTATCTTAACCTAAAAAGTATCTGTATGACCATATTTGCATGACCAGTGGGGTTTTATGGCAAACCATGTTGGGGCATACACACGAATAATGATTTTAGCAAGAGTTTTCAAATTTTCCGACAGCTCCAATTCACTAACATATAATCTAAGCACTCGATTGGTTATAGTGGTCCATCGTGAGTGATGTAGGCAATCAGGGTTTCTATTTGCTAAAGTAAGGCTACATTTACCTTTGCTGATGCTATTGCACATTTCCAATAGATAGCGTTCATCTGTGCTTAACTTCTTCGAGTCCAGATTGGGCAACTACTCTATTGATTATATATGGGTTCAAAGGAAGTAAAAGGCTGATTGATGCACGTAGCAAGCCCCTTTCCGATATCTCCTGTAGTTATGCCATCCAGTACGTGGAAAAGATGGTGCAGAAGAAGCTCATTAGCGTAAAGCAGACATAACCAGCAACTGAAGAGGACGCTTTAATGTTTCCTCCAGTCGTCGTATAAGACCTACTCTATGTACTACTTACCTGTACTACTTACCTGTGTTCACATTCGTGCCATCACATTCTGCTCTATAAAACTAGAGACTATTACTTCAGCAATGTTTTTGCTGGAGCTTGATGTCGGAGTAGGGTGGCTGAAGTAAGAACCACCTGGCTTTGTGATGATGCTTATATGTTATTCTGTCATTTTTTCCCTCAATGAACCTTCAGGATAATATTGTATTTGTTGTGGAATTATCTCAGTTTTTCAATCGCATATTTGTGACTTACCGTTGGAAGTGAGGCCTTTGTCCAGATCTCCTCCACTTCATAACAAAGTTTGTGCGATGTATAAAACAATGATGAGTATTTTCCATTTTCCGTCTTGAGATATTGTCGTAGTTGGGTTATTTTTTCATAACATCAGTGTAAGTTGGGAGAGTAATATACGGAAAGTTTTTTGGAGAGTCAAATATCACGCCTGATATTTGAATCTTGTAACTGCTATCAATTTGATTTATACAATAAATGTAATGTTTACTATTTCATAAATAACAAATATATATTTAATGTTATTATTCGTATGATAGAGAATATCTCTTTGAGAAAAAAATATGCAACTAAAATTAATTTTCAGCCTAAAAATAGTTCGATTCCAATCTAACAGAAACCGAAATAGTTATGTTTTCGTATTGTAAAATAATAGCAGTAATATAATCTAGTATAAACAATAATATAATAAGCCGTGCTAAATTCAGACTGAATCTAGCTAAAAAAAAAACATAAATGAAAATCCATCAAATCTATAAAAAGAAACTAACATTTGAATATCTATTACACTTACCAGATGGCTGCTGCAAAACTAAGGATAACAGGCGGGAAAATAACCATTTATTTTTCTAATAACTACTAGTGCAATCTATCAAAATTAAAGTATTAAAAATGTCAATTTTAGTTACCATCGACGCAAAAGGTGAAAAAAAAAAGTAGTACAGTCAAAGTGTCTTACAAAGTCTTTAATGCAGTACACAATCTCAAAATGTCAATTTTACAGTGAGACGAAGGGAGATCAAAAAATTGTCAGAAAAAATTGAGATTTTGCAGAATTGTTACTAAATACAAAAGGCACGTTTTCGACATACAAGCTTAGAAAAATATGAAAAAAAGTTTTTTCGCTCCACCCTATTATGCATGGTCATAAGGAAAAAAAGTCCATGTATCCAATTGGCAAAGCTATGCAATGTAGGGTTAATACTTTTATTCACTGAAAACATAATTGATACAGTTTGTACTTAATTAATGTACTGTCATAAGAATAGTGTTTGTTTATAGCTATAAAAAGGTCATTCTTAAGTTTTTTTTTGTCTCGGTGATTTTGTCGGCTACATATTTTTTCTTTTTAGAAAAGAAAATCGGTTCTAAGTTGAGAAAAAAATAGGCATTTGATGTTAGTTGTCTTAATTTTACAAATTTGATTTGATAATAAAAAATTTCAAAGCAAAAAATTCAGCAATGGAATGTGCGTAAGTCTTTTTGTTTTTCGCTTTAACTATGAAAATAAGCTTGCTAAAAATGTAATCGGGAAAGCTGTGGATAAAATAGATAATTATTTATAAATAAATAACTATTCAAAGATGAATTTTAATTTGTATGACCGCCTTTTTTAGTCACAAAAGCTGTCGAGGGAGTGCTGAAGTAAACTCCACCGAGTATCTTTAACTTAATGGAACGTCTACTTTACAGCATTCACGAAATTATAGACTAGATATAAACAAGGAATTGCGCCATTTGGCGACATGAACCACATGTGTGGCTTTGAATAGTATGAACTGCTGCGAAGCAGACGGCGAATACGAATTCTATTGGCTAACTTGTTTTTATTCCAGAGAAAATTCCCAAAAGTGGCATAGCGGCAAACTTTCTAGCAATCTGTTTATATACTTTCTATCTCTTTTGATCCGTAAACCATATAGATGCAACTCTTCCCTCTTCATTAGGACAGAAGTCAAGCTTAAGACAGTAATTTTATCTCTCGATGTTGTTGCATTTATTTAAATTTATTTGGCTGCGTAAAAGCTTTTCAATCCTCGAAAATGAGGCTAGTTCTTTTAGCTCTTGTAACATCTTTCTTCGCAGAGATGTCATTCCTAGTTCAATTAAATATACGCTTTCAGTTAACTCTTGAGCTCTTTTTTTTTCTCGCAACACAAAGCAAGAATGTCTTTATTCTCTTAGGTGAAGTTTTAAGCATGGAAATCTCCCTATTTACAACATCCGTGGATTCTGCTAACCACGAAGATTTCAGTTAATTATGAAATAATGGAAAGTTTTGTATACATAATGTTGAAGGCCTCATAATTTATAAATGTTTTAACAACTCCATAGGGTGTACTTATATTTAACAGTTGCTGTTAAACTTTAAGCTTTGATGAGCTCAAAATGTAAAAGTATATGCAACTGCAAGTAGTAAATTTTAAAAGCAGACTTCATTCTTTTTAATACGCTTACTAAAGCTGTTATTTATGTGTGAACTTATAATTTAGATATGTCATCAATAGAACTTTGAATCATAGTTTTTCAAACTTTGCTACCATTTAAAGTCACTTGCAAGGTTACGTTTAGCAAAGCTATAAAACTGGGTTATTAAAAAATGTACTTCCTTGACATTTTTTGTGGTAAGTGTATTAGTTTTGTTAGTAAACTTCTAAAAGTGAAATTTCAACTATTTTTTTGAATTTTCCGCTTTTTTTCTCCCCACGAATTTTACTAAACTTCAGAATTCCCCATAAGTGAAACTTTGATGTACCATTTCTGCAACAACTAAATTTTAAACTAAGTACTATTTTATAATGGTATCTCATCATTTTGTTTCTTAATCTTAATCCAGTTGTTCTTGAACCCATAACAGATTTCTTTTTTCCCAGAATTCGGGCCGAAAAATGTCACATTTTGTTATTCCTTTTTTTTTCTTTTCTTTTTTTTATTTTTTTTTTTTTTTTTTGTTCATCTTACATTTTTAAGTAAAGATATCAGATTAAAACACTTTTAAAGTTTCAGTTTTCCCAGAATTTAATCCAAGAAACCTATCTTTTACTGAGCACCTATCACCATCTATGCGAATAATTGGCTAATTAAAATAGAAAATATAATTCAACCGCAACGAGATGGCCGGTGTCAATCAAATGAGAAAACGAGTCCATTCCTTAAAATAGGTAGAATTTCTACCCATTCAAATCCCCCATCAATCTTCAATCCCATTCCTCAATTTTCATCTGCGTATCACCCCTTCCTAAAAATGGACAATCCTGAAAAAAGGAAGAGTCATTGGCCATCTCCGCAAAGTTGAATTATATTCGCGCAAAAGCGTAATAGCAAACTTGTGAAATATAAATAAGATTACCGTACGGTAATCAGTAATACCCGAAACTTGTGTCCGCGCAGTATACGGGAAAAACAGGGAAGGGATCAAGTAGTTAGACATGAGAACATTTCATGGCTAACTAGTGCTTGAGTTAGAATAGGAAATTTATTATTAGCAAATGGTCTTTTAGAATATTGGTAAAAATGTAAATACACAGTATTTTGTAAAACCACTTCATTATAAATATTAAAGAAATATCACTTACTCATTCATATATTTGAAGTAACTTTTCAACACTTTGGTATCAATAGAGCTTTTGCAAACTTCGAGATTCATCTTTGGATAGTAATGTACGTAGTTTACGCACATTTCTTCGCTTATTGCATATCCTCCCTAAATGTAAGTATAAAAAACGTACAATGTAGTGTAAAGCACTAATTCATCGATTCATGAAATGCATAGAAGTTTTATAACTGCTAAGCAGTAGAAGTCTGAGACAAGAGGTAATAAATGCTTACCAAAGTTATGTTTTCCCTGTCAGCAGTTGAGTAATGACAAGTGGTCAGTAAAGCATCACCCTAAAAATGTACAAATAATCATGAAAAACAAAATGTTTGAAAAAGTAGACTTTGTGAATGTCCTTTTTTATTTCTTTGAAATTTTAGGAATCAGAAATTTATGTGTTGAAAAATTGGATAAAAATAGTATTTTTTGTTATACTACATATAGTTTTGTTTTACTAATAGCCCTAGTTTGGATTTGCTCACTCAAAATTATGTTTGACAATTTTGAATCTGATTATTATTTGAAGACCACTTTCTCCTCATGTTGACGACAAGTATCTTCTTTGCAGCAACCCTGTGAAACCTCTTAGCAGCGAAAGTCCTGTTAAGAATATTACTTTTGCCGTTTTTTTTTCTTTTGGAAATGGAATTAATCAAATCTATTGGATTGACTTTTGGTAGAGTTGATCCACCCACTCTAATTCAATTCAACTTCTTTCTATTAAGAAGTACGCTGTAAACAAAAAACTCTCTTCGGTATTAAAACATAGTCCCTTCGAATCATTTAATTAACCGTGATTCTTAGCTTCATGTGCGAAATTATCGAAGTATTCGCGAATAAATGTAACGTCAATGCCAGTTAGAAAACATTCTGCAAAAGTGAACAAGATGTTTTGCTAAAAATCAGTTCTTTTGTAATTCAATTAAAATTCTTAGCTGGATGTTAGCGAACACTAAATTGATACCTCATTTCGAAGACATTCTCTAAGAAATCCTTTTCGAGAGTTAAGAAAGCACCCACATAGTCGGGATCTAATCACAGGTTATATACAAAGCAAATGAAGTTGAGTGCAAATACTGCAACCAAAGCGAAAGTGTAGCGCCTTTCTACATACTACATTAAATTTCACAGCCTTTTTTCGAGATATCACTGAAATGTCGACAATAACTTAATCATAAATGCATCTTCTAATAACTATTTGAATAAATAAAATGCATACTGCTCAATTACTGAAAATATCAAAATTGCTTTGATTAATATATATAGTTTTTCGAAAATAAATAGGAATAATAGAAATTTGATGCATTAATTTTATTTTGTACATAATTCTTGATTTTATACTCGATATTCCTGTGTGAAAGATCGTTATTACTTTTAAAAGGAAGCTTTTCCTTCATTTTTTCCTCAGTGCCACTCATTTTAATTTAAATGTATTTTACCGAATAAAATAATTTACGCATATACACCAAAAATAATTATAATAAATAAAGTATAATAAAAACAGAAAAAGTTTGTTGAAATACCTCTGGTAAATTTCTCTCTTTGCGTTGATTAAAAAAAACTACTAATCAAAATATCTCATTTATGTGAGCAATACTCTAATTATATATTTTTTTTTACCTTGTTCCAAATTAATTACTGAAAATTGGCATTCCCACATACTTTACAACCAGGTTCGCACACTTACAAACTGTGACAAAAATTCACCTGTAATTTCACAAAGTTCCGGGTGCGTTTTTCTTAAAACCCATGACGTCACTACGTTCCACTTTCGATAACATTTTTATTGTACAAGAAATCTCTGTTTGCGTATAGTTTAATAATGAATTGAGAGAGCAGTGGTGTGTGAAATGAAAAAAAGAGATTAATTACCTTGACAGTACATAAAAATAACTCTCTCGTTAATCATCCCGGAATCGCTCATTAAGGCTATCATTGATCTCCCACCTTGTTCTTGTACGTCTCCTTTGAAGTAAAGATCTTTTATTTTTTAAATATTTTGTTGAAAATTAGAATTCTTCCGTTTTCTAAGTTTTAACCAATGATTAATCATCGTTTTTCAAGAGAACAATGAAACTAATAGCAACTATTGGAGTATTGAAATGTAGTTATTAACAAAATTAAGAGTTTTGTTTTTTTTCCTTTTAAATAATAATTATATTACTTTTTAACCAGTAACTAAATAAATTAGTGCCGAATAATAGATTAAACAAATATTTTTATTAAATTATAATTAATGATATCAACTAAATGAATATGTTTTAAAAGGGTTTTAAATTATTGTTTAAATGACAAAATTTTCAAATTAATTCATTAGTTAAATCTGTTGGAAAGAATATATCACCTATTGGTTTTTAAAATTATTTATTAATTGTCTTGTACTTATTTTGTATTTCCGCTGTTAAAAGATTTAAAAACTTTATTATATTATTTTTAGACCTTCCTCATATGAGATTTTCATACATCTCATGATTGATAACTATTTAATATTGTATCAATTTAAAATACAAAGTCATGTATAATATATCATTTTATATCATTCCTTCTTACTTAAAACAATCTTACGTTTTCCTTAAGTCTATTTCAGTTCTCCATCTAGTTCGCCGCTCAGCGAAATTTCCTGGAAAGTTTTCATGCGAGTATCAAAAGCATGAACTTCCAAATTCATATGACATCCTAAAATCTAATCATCATCCTAAAAGTTTTTTGGAACCTCTTCTGTCACAGAATGAACTTCGGGCGTAGTTTTCCAGAAACTTGGTTGCAAACAGTTTGAAATCTTCTGAACATTCGTCTCTTTTGGGTCCAATTAGTTTTTGAAATGATCATATTTTACTTGTTTCTCGATATCTGCTCCTTTGCCTGTGTTGTTGCTGGCCATAAACCGAGAAATGATGCCAAGATGCTCGATAGTAGCATTTCGCGCTTCCAATCCTCAAATTTGGGTTCTAATCCCGGGTTGGGTGCAGGCGGCTCAGTGGGTCGATAAAAAAAGTACCAAACAAGCTTGGAAACTAAACACTGTATGGGATGCAGTAGACCTTGGCGACGATGGGCTATTGCGCCACTGAGTTTAAACAGAAGAAAAAATTACAAATTTATCTGAACCTTCTATCTCAATATATTTTTCCCTCTTAGAGATAAATTTTTCATACTGACAGTTCCTTTCTAATGTAGTGTTATATTCTGTATCTTTTATCCCATTTAAAAAACAGGCAAGCCTTATACGAACTCGTGTTTATTAAGCAAACACAGGGACTTCTTTTAGATCCCCTTTAAATTATCTCTTACAGTATGGATACAATGTTTTATTTATAAAATTTAAATGTTTGTGTATTATTCTGTTTTTTTTTTTCACCCAACAGACGAGGAACCTATTAAATACCGATAAGCAGGATTTCTGTTTTCAAATTATGTTTGATAAATCAATGAAATGTTACCATCCATGATATTTATATCTAATTCAAAGTAACGAGGTGAAACCTATAACAAACAAGCAACGGACAAATGCATCTTTAAAAAAATGAATGATCTCTTTTTTTTTCTAAGCATCTAAACCAGAAGGTAATATTTTATTTTTCAAAACGGCACCAAATTGTTTGGAAGATTTAAATACAATGCTAATGTTATTCAACTTGGACTCGTTGAAAATTTAAATTCATCTTTTCCAGAATAAATCGAGCATTTACTTTACAGTTTTTGCTGGTCACTATGAAAAGATAATCAATCAGGATTTTTTCTGTCAGAAATTATAGCTTATTGTCTAATATGGCAATTCTTGTCAGTTTAAAATTTCAAAGCTTTCCTTATCAAAGAAAGTTACTTTTCAAAACACCTGTTTTTACTCCAGATAATACTAAATTCACTCCACGGAAAGAAGTGAGTCTCAAACTAAAGTTTTAGGTTTGTTAAACAAAAATTATATAAACGTTTTAATCAAGAGGTATTAAAAAATAATCACATATCAATGAAAAATAATTCACTTACTGGTAGAACCTTTACAGCTTTCTTTAATCGGCGAATTTCCTGAAAGTGTGTACTGTAATGGTTATCACGATTCAGTTCAGGCATTTCTTTAGAGCCTCTGACGTGTTTAGTGTACACTTTTATTCCAGTCAAATGAGTATGCAGTTGTGAACCAAAGATGTATATTCCTTCCGGTGGCAGCCCCTAGAAATATTAGTACAATACAGTATACAGGTTCTAATACTTGAATATTAGAACCTAAAATTTTATTTCATATCAACTTTAGAATGAAGAAACCAAAAATACTTTTAAACGGCTATCGGTTTGCTCCTTCTAATGTTTTTTTTTTTTTTTTTTTTCTTTTTTGGGAATGACGTCAAAACAATGCGGGAGATTCTCGTGACGGCAAACTTCTTCCACTGTCGTTTTCGAACAGTCACGTGGGTAAAATCGTATCCGAGTAAGGTTGCAAATTCTTCTTGAGACCGAATCTAAAACGACAGTTAATTGAATATGAGAAATACAAGATTCGGCCTGATTGTTTCATTCAAAGCTCCCTTAAATTTTGAGAATCATGTAGACATCATTTTATAAGAGGAACATGGTACTAAATAGAGCGAATATTTCCCTAACTTTGTTTCAATATTTCAGAACACATGATGGTTAATGTTTTGCGAAAAATTTTTAAGAGCATCGCCGTTTAAAAACGTAGTACGCTTTGAATGGAGATGCGATCGTTATTTTTTGCATCAGTTTAGAGCCTCTGACATGTTTAGTGTACACTTTTATTCCAGTCAAATGAGTATGCAATTGTGAACCAAAGATGTAGATTCCTTCCGGTGGCAGCCCCTAGAAATATTAGTACAATACAGTATACAAGTTCTAATACTTGAATATTATAACATAAAGTTTTATTTCATATCAACTTTAGAATGAAGAAAGCAAAAAAAAATTTTAACGGTTATCGATTTGCTCCTTCTAATGTTTTTTTTTTCTTTTTTTGGGAATGATGTCAAAACAATGCGGGAGATTCTCGTGACGGCAAACTTCTTCCACTGTCGTTTTCGACCAGTCACGTGGGTAAAATTGTATCCGAGTAAGGTTGCAAATTCTTCTTGAGACCGAATCTAAAACGACAGTTAATTGAATATGAGAAGTACAAGTTTCGGCCTGATTGTTTCATTCAAAGTTCCCTTACATTTTGAGAATCATGTAGACATCATTTTATGAAAGGAACATGGTACTAAATAGAGCGAATATTTCCCTAACTTTGTTTCATTATTTCAAAACAAATGATGGTTAATGTTTTGCGAAATGTTTTTAAGAACTTCGCCGTTTAAAAACTTAATAAGCTTTGAATGGAAATGCGATCGTTATTTTTTTACTTCAGTTTAGAAATGATGTATAAAAGTAAACAAAGAAAAAGAAACGAATTTGTAAAAAAATAACATATATTTACTTTGCGGTGATACATTGCTAAACCACCTTTGGTATTACTTTCAGAAATTTTCTCTTTACGTGCAAAACCTTTTCATGTTTATTTACTTCTCACGACGATTTTTGTTTAACCCGCGAGCACTCGCACGGGGCCTCTCAGGCCCGGTCATTATTTAAATTCGCTGCCAAAACTCACCCCTTCACCGAAAATGGACGAGGTCCACAGTAGCTGCGTTCATGGTCACCTTCTTACTGATCACATGTTTTTCAGGAATGTACAGACCCTCTTTCCCCCAAAAAATATCGGTTCGGGCCTCAGAGGCCCGGCGCGAGTGCTCGCGTTTCTCATTCTGCGTTGAGAACGCGAAGAAAGAGGTTGCAAAATGCTTCGCAATTTGAGTTATAAAGATGAAATGAAGAGGTTACAAACGTTGTGATTAAAATTTAGTGTTCAAAACACAATTTTTTCTGCTTTACAAACTTAATTTCCTGAAAAAAACCGCTCCGGGCCTGCGAGGCCCGGCGCGAGTGCTCGTGTGACGCAAAGTAGCAATTTGAGTTATAAAGATGAAATGAAGAGGTTGCAGACTTAGTGATTAAAATCTAGTATTCAAAACACAATTTTTCTGCTTGACAAACTCAATTTCCTGAAAAAAACCGCTCCGGGCCTGCGAGGCCCGGCGCGAGTGCTCGTGTGACGCAAAGTAGCGCGAGTGCTCGCGGGTTAAATACTTGAATGAACAATTTCTTGAGATCTAAATGAAATTATATCATTGGTCTAAAATCTTTCTATTATCAGAGTAATTCTCCTCTGTTTACACAATGAATATGATTTACTTCATGATTCTTGTATTGGCTATTAATAATAAAATAATTCTAAAGTGAAATTTTTTTAATGCTTATTTTGTAACTATATGAGTAATGACAACTAAAATGCAAGATATTATATCTTAATAGCATATACATTTCACTTGTTGAATTTAAATCGGAAATGTAGTCCTTACCAGACATAACACAAAATAATTTTAAATGGTCTTTTCTGATAGAAGCATACATGGTTATATTCCAATGCAAAACTATCTAAAGTATGTCTAATTATATCTTAAGTCACTATTTGTCCTTTCTCACATGCCTTTATTTGCTGTTACTATGTATGTAATAAAACATGAAATATTTCATTTCACGATTTTTCAGATTAAAATGCATGCTATCAAAATAACAGCAATAATTCAGTAATATTCTCTCTGATGGCTCTGGTTTTTGATTGCTTTGATACCTATGACTTATGTTAGCAATTCTTTGTTAAAATCAATCTTAGTGGTTCTTTCAAATTAGTATTGACTTTAGTTAAAGAATATTTTCTTTCACGATTTTTATTCCCGAATACCTGAGATTATGGCTGCGACATCGATGTCGATGTTTTGGAAACATCGATGTTTTTGCTAAAACATCGATGTTTTTACCATCGATGTTTGAGGGTCGATGTTTTCCCAACATCGATGTTTTGAGTTCGATGTTTTTTTCGATGTTGATGTTTTATAATCCAGCAAAAAAAGCTTGATAAAAATATACAATATGCAGACGTATTAAGAAGTTTTCATCCTTAATCAAAAGTTTCAGTATTAATCTCATTAGAAAACATTTCTCTGCGATTTTTATCGATGTTTTGCTCTCGATGTTTCAAAAACATTTCGAGTTTGCTTTCGCCATTTTTTTTTAATTTTATTTATTTCATTGTAATTTTTTATGCGAATGTTTTATATTTCAGCAAAAAAAAAAAAAAAAACATCAAGATATGCGGCCAAAAGGTATATCGTTTATCAGCCGTTACACTATCAATCTCGTTAGGAGACGTTTTTGACAGTTACCGTCGATGTTTTAAGAACGATGTGTTTTAATGATCACTGTTTCGAAGTTCGATGTTTTTTCTCTTTCGCTGTCTGCTCGATGTTGTTTCGATGTCTTCAGGAAAAAGCAATAAAAATATGCAATAAAAAAAATTCATCTTTAACAGTTGCAATATCTATCGTATTGAAATAGTTTTTTTTTTTTTTTTTTTTTGAAATTACTACCGATGATTTACGGTCAACGAGTTTTAAACATGGTTGTTTTTCTTTTGCTTTAGAATTTTTTTTCGATAACGGTGTTCTACATTTCAACAAAAAGAGTTTCATAAAAATAGGCAATAAAGAAAAGTTATGCAGTTAATCAACAGTTGCAGTATCTATGTCACTAAAAAAGTTTTCTATAATTGACATCGATATGTACGGTTGATGTTTTTCAGGAGACAAAAGATAAATATAATTAAGTGGTAAAAAAAGGCGCAATGTTTTGGGGAGTTACTGTATTACTGTATATTTAAATGTGCAAGTAATTTTTATAAAAATAGATCGATGTTTTGAAACATCGATGTTTGAGAACATCGATGTTTTTTGGTCGATGTATCAATACCATCGATGTCTTAATTTTGAAACATCGATGTCTTGAAACATCGATGTTTTACCTTCGATGTCGCACCCCTACCTGAGATGTAAAATATTTCCAAACAAGTTGCGAGATTTTGACTTCAACTGTAATTAGAATATTCAACTGATATATTATGCTTAGGCAAAGGTAGTAATCTGTTCAAATTTTAAAATACAAGTACAAAATAAGTAAATTTTTGACAAGAGCTTCCATCACAAGATCACGACATTGACAAAAAGAATACATACAAAGTTAAACCATGCAGCAAGTTAAATAAGTTTGACAACGCAAGTCAGATACTGCTTCAGCATAATATTTAACGTTTCAACTTATCATCTCTACATATAATCAACAATAATTCTTGCGAATAAGTAAATGAAATAAAATGGATTTCTTTAAAAAATGCAGTTACTTTGTGTGCTTAAAGCGTTGAGATTTTGAAAATACTCTCAGAGGGATCATGTAAATGACATAATAATTGCTAAAATCCTTTATGTACCTTTATGTAAAAATGTATCTTAATGTGTAACTTAAGTTCATCAGTGGAACCCTTGTTTTGAGTCATTGATTGTAATTAATGACACATGTAATCACAGGCACACTTTTCTTTCTCGAATGTATTAACTCCGCTGTGTATTTTCGAGATATACACGAGTTTGATTCTTAGTTGTTCAAAAGCAATGGAAAATTATATCCTTATAAAATGAATAGAAACTGTTATCTTTGCTCCAGTTAAATACTCTGATGAGATAAGTCTTTTAGCTCAAATTTGCAATAAAATGCATAATGTGAACAATGGCGGATTTACCACGTCGCAAGTCTCACAATTGTGAGGGCCTTCACAACCATGGAGTCCGCGAAGGAAATAAAAGGCATAAAAAAGGCATTGCGATTGGCACCCTAATTTGCAGATTAGCCCTTAACATTGACTAGGAGCTACAAAGAATTTTTTTTTTAATCTTAAAATTAAGAAAACATACTTCTTTATTTTACATAACTCATTTTCCTTGCAGTAAGAAAAGAGTTATTAATAACAGAAACAAGACACGACGTTCTTATTAAATTTTTTTCAGGATTTATTTTCTGTTTTTGAATTTTTGAATAGCATATTCGTCAATGTATATGCATAGCTCAAAACTTTCTAATTAATCTATTTTACTCTTTATTTAGTTCTAAGAAAGACCTAATATGTTTAGTAACCAGAATAAGCTTTTATTTCCATTCCAGGAAATGCTGCCATAATTACTAACGCTTCAAAAATTTGTCATAATGCTGCAATTTAATTTCCAACTTAATAAGAATTACAGAAATTTTGAAGCTTGTGGGCGTTTTGAAATAAGGTATATTTCGCTGCAAAAGTAGCTATGCGTGCCAAAAGCGTTCTTAGAAGATGAGAAGAAACTAACTGATAAATAAAAATTCATAGCAAGAAAAGTAGATAAATTTGCGATTCACAGACGGTGTTTCAAGAATTTTTGACATTCTTTTGATTTCCGTGCAGTGCAATATAATTAAAAGCAAATCCTTAACAATAAAGACAAATTCTCTAAATTCAGCAATGCGGAAGGAAGTCGGGATAAATTTTAAGTAAAATACCAGAATGAATAAAATTCATTTATATTATGTTCTAAGAAGGCGGACAAAAAATGCTTTAATAGAAATTTTTGACAGAAAAAAGAGGCACAACGTAATGTATTTAGTTGATGTTTCCTTGAATCTCATTATGCTTTTTTCTTTGTTGTAATACTTTTTTTTGCAATTATTTTCATTCATTTCTTAATTCCTAAGAATATTTTGAATCTTCATATTAATAGTTAAAATTTCTTAGTATTCCAGTCAGCGTTCCATTTCTTAGAACTGAATAACTTTTTTGTAGAGAAAAAAAAATCCTATCTCATTATTTTGTAAAAACACGTGCTCCTATTTATACTTGGATACGTTGAAAAGAGAAATTTCTGATAAATGCATTGTGATAGCTCAAAAAAAGCTGTAATTTTCCATCCTACGTGTATAAGTAACATAATAAAATATATAAATAGGTATCGTAACATGGTGTAAATCGTACACTTTTCAGCTTTGATTGTAAAAAAAGTAGTTAAAAGATTTTTTTTAATTTGATTTTTTGGGTAAGAACTTCGGTCTTGCTTTGCTTTTGATATTCCAAGCAAAGGCAAAACATTTTTAACAGTTATTATTTATATATATAGCAATTTAGGGGTGTTTCGAATCACCCCGATGATAGGGAACAATCGGAACACATGTTAAAATTTTTATTTTTAACATGAGTAATATTGATGGGGGAGAATAAGAACAGATATTTACTGTCAAGAAAAGTTTATTTTCTATACCAGAAAACGTTTATGATTTGTTAAAATTCAAAATAATTTTGAACTTAAGAAAAATTAAAATTAATTTTAATAAATGGTTTTAATTGAAATAGAAAGATTAAATACCTTAAAATTTCTGGGTTTCGGGGATTATCCTGTACGATTTCCCACTTATTCATCACTATCTGTGTGTTGGACTTTTTCTACATAAAGTCTGTATGACATTCTCCCATGAAGTTTAAGTAAAAAAGTGTGTTTCATGCATCCAGTAACTTCTGCTAAACTATTTTAAAACAGAGAGGGATAACTGGTTTTGCCACTTAATCCAATAAATCAGAAGTCCAAATAAAAAAATAAATTTTAAAAAAGTAAGCATTTCAAATGTACGTCATTGATTAAGATATATGTCCGTTATTTAGAGTAAACTGATACGTAAATATTGTTTTTGGGAATCTTCGAAGTTGAACTGCATTATGTAGAAGTATTCATAATCTTCAGAAAGTTTAAACAATGGACCAACTATCTAACATATCTGGAGTCTTTGTAAGGTGTTAAGCTCCAAATTGATACGTCCGTCCGAAGTGGAATTGCTTGAACGCTTCAATACCACTTTTCTACAGTGAAAATTAAAAAAACATGCTTCAAACGTACATCGCTTCGAGAAAATAAAAGATTGTTCTTCAAATTCCCTTTGAAATATAATTCAAATATATAACACGATTCTTATTATTTGAAATAAATTCAAACAAAACATACTTCGATTTATAAACACCTAGACGAGTTGAAGTGTATTAAAATTTTAGCATTTCCTCCGAGATTTTTCTGACGTGACATTCTGTCTGGAGAAGCGTGAGAGTCAACAATCAAATAACCTAAAATTACACACTATAAAATTCCGTTTGCTCTTGGGGGGGGGGGGGTTGGCCGACAGCTGGTGATGCAAACCAAAGTTACGGAAATATTATTTTATTACGCTGAACGTACAATTGAGAAATAACTGCTTCAGTTGCGTTCTATGTGACTTTTGCTATCTGTCTCAAGTTATTCTTGACGAAACAGTTTGATGTTTTCCCAAACAAAGATTTTAAATGTCAATGTTTAGCATGTTTTAGATGCTGGTCCGTAATATATTTTTTGGATATTTCGTTTCGCGCCAGACCGACCATTTTGCCCTTTGAAGAATTTGAAATCCTCTCAAAAATTTTAGTTCAAACTAATGCCTTTGATGTGTTTCTTTTAATATATATTATATACTTACCAGGAAAGTACCCGATCATGGAATAATGAAATTTTTTTAATGAGTACCAATCGAAAGAGCATTGTAAAACCTGTTTCTGGATGCATGAGTTTTTGCTCTCGCGCCCCCGTTATCGAAATATAAGGTCTTAAAGTCAGCTGATTTTTTTTGAAAATTCGCCAATTTTAGCGAGTTATAATGAAACTGGAAGCTGCGGCGCGATTACACTATTTGCGTCTAGCGGGAAACCTAATTCCCATTTTTGGTCATCTGCAAAGCTTGTGGAAGACGGCTTTACAATAATCTTTTACTTTACCTGTGCGTGTTAAAGCAAAAAGCTACTATCAAGCCTATGACATGGAAAGCAGAGAGCTTTTTAAGGAGGAAAAACAACTTTAAACAACATCAAAATTAAATTTTATCTTATTATTTGCGATTAAAGCAGGTCCCTTGTTTAAGGGGCCCAGGAGACAACTGAACCTCCTGTTTTTTTTTCATCATTTTTTTAAGTGTTCGTACAATTCTGTAGCATGGGGGGGGGGGTGATATTTGGGTTTTTTAATTGTAAAAATTGCAAATATAAATTTTTTCAAACCACTTTTCTGTTGGTGGGTCCCCTATAACTCAAGGTGAGTTCCCCTAAACATTTTTGTCAACTGCATTACTGGGTATGTAGGAATGGTCTTTCAAAAAAAAAAAAAGTGCTCAAATAGGACTGTTCAAGCAAAGTTATTAGGGACTAGGCTCGGGGGGGGGGGCAGTTTTTTTGACCTGCTAAAAATTTAATGAAAATGTGTTCAAATAAAACAATCAAACAGGAATGAGGTGTTTTCTCTGAGATATTTCGAAAGAAAAAATTGTTCGCTCGAATCGGACTTGTTCCCTCAAAAGTTATAAAGGAGGACAGGGGAAAAAAACGGAAATTCGAAATTGAAATATTGTTCAAATCAAAAAGTCGAATATGGGAGTGTATTGTCCTCACTGAGATCTTTCGATCAAAAAAAAAAAAAAAAAAATCGAATCGGACTATGCACTCAAAAGTTATTGCCGGGGGTGGGCAGAAGAACTGACCAATAGACAGACTGACAGGAACAGTTTCCGCAGCTCAAAACCCAACTTTCCTACTTTAAATTTCTCTGTGTATTTTATTATTTTTATTAAGTTGTGCTTTTTCGACTCAATTGTTTTGAGCGTGTTTTTTTTTTTTTTCAATGCATCAGGTCTTCTTTCATGATTTTTTTTCACCTATTTTCTACTTTTACAGAAAAGTAAGCTAAAACTTGCATTGATTTACAATTTTGTTAGTCTTTTCCTACCCGTTGAACATAAAGCAGAACTAGTAAAAGTTATTCTAGTGTTTTTAAACAGTACGAAATTAACATGCAATATGTTGTACATTTACGTTACAGAGACTTTTCGCTACAGTGACCAATTTTGTTCGAACGGCATGGGTTTTTACAATGAATGTCGACTCTATTAGTATATTTTAAGAATGGAAATAACTATTTCCCTCTACCCTTGATGTAATTTCCGACATGGATATAATTTTGCAGCTATTGACATTTACTATTCGTTTTCTTTTTAAAATTTCTATTTATTTTTTCTCGATTTCAATTAAAAAAATAAATGTTTTTGCTAAGAGTGAGCAGATAGTGAAACTTCTTGTATCGATTTTTTTTTTTTTTGAAATGAGAACTGATATCATAATCCATGACAATTTAATTTCTACCTCAAAGACTATTTATTTCATTTTTTGTACATAAGATTTTATTATCTGCTCTTCATACTTATTTATTTTATTATCCTGAATTATTCATTATGCCGGGAGAACGCGCGTCTCCGAGGCAAACGTTAGGACGCGCGGGGTCATAAAATGACCCCAAACCTTTGAATGAACCCAAAATCCCTTCCTTCGCAGTTGAAAACTTTTATATTTTAATACTTCTTTCTTAAAAGTATATTGCAGTACAATTACAGACATTGAAACCTGTCATTTAGACAAAAGTGTGCTACGCAAACTAACTTTCTCCCGCAATTCTGTTTAAAGGTATGGAACGTATAGTTTTTACACAAAGCTCATATAAATTTTGCGGGTTATTACATTTTATATAATTTACAATATTTATAACAACTATCATTCCAGAATTGATGATTTTGAAGAAAACTGATAGATTAAAATTAAAAATGTTTCAACCTTTAATTGAAAATAATTTATTTACTTGATTTCATTTTGTCTCCTCCTGTATTTTTATACTACATATACGAAGATAAACAAAATATTACTTTGCTTGTAGTTATAATTTAAGTACTTTTTACACTATTTGAATGAAAGGGAGATGATAATTTAATTGAATAAGTGTCCC